>PVHP010013164.1:0-40981 GCA_004024765.1 Zapus hudsonius | reverse complement strand
AAATAGATTCTTGCTGTATTCATTAATTTCTGGGAATTGTTTTTCTTTTGATAGGAAGAGGTAATTACAGAATGTCACTTCTCATGAGACACTGTCTGCTGTCTTTTTAAGTGTTTTAAAGGGAACTGGTCATCTTATTTGCATTGGGTCTTTTAATGAGGTAAATGTTCTGTGGTAGCTGGTAACTGCCATGGACAATGTACAGATGGTTAGTGTCTACACTCCCGTAGGACTGTGGGGTACCCACAGAAGGGTTAGCATCTATACTCCCGCAGGACTGTGGGGTACCCACACAGTCTGTTTTCCTCTTGAATCGCTTTCAATTTTTCTATAAAACCAGAGACATCATGAGTTGAATATCAAATGATATGAAAAAATTTTTTTCCAAAAGAGATTTTGAACAGAAATACAAGCAATCTAAAAAACTCACATGATTACTCTTGTTAAGTATATGGATGAGAAAAAAAAATCGGACAGGATGGCAATCATGATTAGTGGTTATGGTGAAATGCCTTTGGCCTTGTTGAAATTCATAAGTTATATTTTTACAGGTTTTAAAAAATCTATGTGTGCATGTATACATTTTGTGTGTATGACGTGCCAGTGTTTCATGGTACAGAGTGGAGGTCAGAGAACAACCTTGGGGTGTTTCTCCTCTCCTTCTAAGACAGGGTCTCTTGTTTTGCTGCTGCTTGTTATAAGCTTCTAGATTCTTCTGACTCCACTCCCCCTTGGCTGTAGGTGTGTTGGGATCACACACCTATGCATCACTTTGCAGGCAGCTTTATGTGGGTGCTGAGAAGGATCGAACTTTATTCAGCAGACTTATTTTTAATATTTTATTTATTCATTTTTCAAGCAGAGAGATACAGAGAGAGAGAGAGTACCAGGGCCACCACCTTGTGGGTCTGGCTTATGTGGGTACTGAGGAATTGAACGGGGAGCCTTAGGCACTGGAGGCAAGTGCCTTAACCTCTGAGCAATCTCTCCAGCCCTACTCAGCAGATTTATAAGCAAGCGCCTTTACCCACTGAGCAATTTATTCAGCCCTAAATCCACAATCATTAAAATAATGTTTGAGGGAGAGAGATGGCCCAGCAGTTAAGATCTAATGACCCAGGTTTGATTCTCCAGTACTCAAGTAAAGCCAGATGCACAAAGTGGCATATGCATCTGGAGTTGGTTTGCAGTGGCTGAAGGCTCTGACTGCACCCATTCTCTCTTGGTTTCTCTCTCTCTCTCTCTCTCTCTCCCTCTCTCTCTCTCTCTCTCTCACACACACACATATACACACACACATACACACACACACACTCTCTCTTTCTCTGCCTCTCTGTATTTCTCTGCTTGCAAATAAAATAAA
Source organism: Zapus hudsonius (assembly GCA_004024765.1). Lineage (NCBI taxonomy): Eukaryota > Metazoa > Chordata > Mammalia > Rodentia > Dipodidae > Zapus > Zapus hudsonius. Next base: position 39,618 of record PVHP010013164.1, on the reverse strand, counting down.
ATATTTTTTAAAATTTTAAAAAATAATGTTTAAAATACTATTGTAACTTAATTTTTATTTTAATTGACTTTTGCTCATTAAATGAAAAAAATCCAAATTTACTGTTTTCTACTTTCAAAAAGACTTATGGTCATACACTTGAAACAATATAAAGAACTGGTTTGTGTTCTTGTAAGACAAACAAACCTTTGCTTCCTTAAGTCACTTCATGTCAGGCATTTGGTCACAATGATGACCAGTCAGAACTGACAGACTAGCATCCCGAAAGACTCTTAACTTGATTCCAAGTATTGGAAGGAAATCATTGAGGATGCATGATTGCTGGTGACCTGCTGATTTGCATCAGTCTTAAAGGAGATGAGAGACCAGGGGAGTCCCTGCTCTCCTACTTTAAATGATGAATCACGGTGGCACGTTGAAAAATCGACAGGTTTTTCTGGTAAAGGAGAACCATAAATGGGAATACACCTGAGCTGGCATCACTTCTCACAAGCTGGTTGTAAACCTGGGCTTCTCCTACAGACTTCACTCAGATTTAGTCATTTGTTAGAGTGATTTACAGAACTCAGGAAGGCACAGTAGACTTTCTCTTCACCAAGATAGGGTCTCATGTCGTCAAAGCTAGCCTTGAACTCACTATATAGCTGAGTATGATTTCCTTGTGCACTACCATGACCAGGTTTATACAGTGCTAGGGATTGAACCCAGGGCTTTGTGCATACCAGGCAAGCACCCTACCAACTGAGCAACATCCCAGCCCCAATAATTTTGATTGTTGTTTCATTTAAACCGAAGAATACAAATTGGAATAGCCATAAAGTGCCACCCCTGCCAGGGCTCTTTGTACAGTTGAAACTCTTTCAGTTTCCAGGATGCAGTACCTGAGGGTCCATCAGTGTGTGCAATCTGCCAGGAAAGCTCGCTCAGCTACTTAGGTATGGTTGATGGAATCACAGATCACGTGGTGAGCCACAGTCTCCATTCTCCCTGCCTAGAATTTAGGCTAATATCACATGGCTCAAAGCCCCAGCTCTCTAACCACAGGTTTGATGTCCATGAATGGACAACCCCATTCAGAGTCATCTAATTTACATAAATTATGACCTCCTATGAGTAATTTCATTAGCATAAATTAATATGTGGGGTCCAAGGCACCCACATACATACTAAAGACACTCTCATATCTCGAGAAATTTGGGGGGAAAATAGCATTTATCTCCTAGGAACCAGATCTGACAAATTCCTTACTAGACATAATTATACCTGAAAAATAAAGTTTATTGAAAACTTAAATTTTTACTGAGACTTTTTTTTGCAAAAGTTTTCATACCCGCCATCAAATATATTACAATAGTTTTGTGAAGATAATTTCTTTAACCTTGGTTTTCAAATTTAATTATTAAAGCAAAATAAATAAATAATAAAAGTGCTCCAGTCATCACAATTCTACAACGTTGTGTTTGCAGGAGATCCATCTCTCTTGGTATGCCAAGAATATTCCAGCACATCAAGTTATATTAGAAGTTCCCATGTATAAAAACTCGCCAATGACACATTTTACTTTTACAATATTTTTACAATAAATTAACTTTATGTGTGGAGGTATCCAAAATATTGATCCTATTGTAGATATATTAAAATATGGAGAAACTCAACTTTTTATAACTTTGGCAATGTTTTGGTGACCTTGACAGAAGGTCACCAATAACATCTCATCAATGGCAAAGGGAACTTTCTAAACTTGTGCTCAAGTTAACACCACTTAAATCATTATTAACTTAATTTACTTCTTTTAAGGTTTTCATGTTCTGTTCATGACTACAATTGTGTTAACAGCAAATCATGTCCCAGGAAATTAGAATCTTAAGTTTGATCTTAACACTATACCAGAAAGACAGAAGACATATCATCTGTTAGTGTCCAGAAAAATTTGCTGCTTTGAAATAGAACCTTAATCTTCCCTGCTGATATATGGCATAGGATAAATGTAATTTTTAACCACATAGCAACACTTCAGACATTTGATAATTATTTGAAAAATAATATGCCACAGAGTCTAGAGTCACACCACCTCAGTTTTAATCAAGATTATCTCATATTGTGTTCTGAGTCCATGACAGTAATGATAATAACAATAATAAATGATTCACCATGCTGTTCTAAAAATTAAGCATTTTGGGACGGAGAGACAGCTCAGCAGTTAAAAGTTCTTGCTTCTAAAGCCTGAAGGTCCCAGGTTCAATTCTCTAGTACCCACATAAATCCAGATGCTCAAAATGGATCATGCATCTGTCGTTTGTTTGCAGTAGCAAGAGGCCCTGGTGCATTCATTCTTTCTCCTCCCTCTCTATCTCTCTCTTCCTCCCTCCCTCTCCTTGTCTCTTTACTTGCAAATAAATAAATAAATAAATAAGATATTTAAAAAATTAGCTGGGTGTGGTGACACACATCTTTAATCCCAGCATTTGGGAGGCAGAGGTAAGAGGATTGCCATGAGTTCGAGGTCAGCCTGAGACTACATAGTGAATTCCAGGTCAGCCTGGGCTAGAGCGAGAGCCTACCTTGAAAAACAAAAAAAAAAAAAAAAAAAAAAAAAGAAAAGGAAGGAAGGAAAGAAAGAAAGAAAGGAAGGAAAATTAATACCCCAATAATTGCTTAGTTATAAAGTTTGCTCTCAGGATAGCCTATTAGTTTATAAAGTGCCTCTGATTTTCATGTTATGCGATTCCCTGATATTTCACTATCATCCCACATCCATTAAACAAACAATGGCCCATCAGTATCCCTCTCAAAACATGGCTCCCTAAACCAAATACAATATTCAAAATAGGTTCATGGAGGAATGTTCCTCTCCTCTTCTTCCTCCTTCTCCTTCCCCCATCTTCCACCCCCGTCTTTCTCTCCCAAGAGATCACGCTGACTTTTTCTGCAGTTGCATCAAGCTTATGGTCAATTAAAACCTGAAACCTTTTGTATTGTTTTTGGCAGCTGTTCCCCATTCAGCTCCACTCATCAGTTTCTTTCTAATTAAATGCAGGACTTTAACTTTCTTCTTAATAAATGTCAACCCATCATCCTAAATAATAGACGTTTTTGGAACTTGATTCTGTCACCCAGTGAATTACTAACCTTTATTCTTCATGTTGTCTGCAGATTTAGTAAGCAAGCTCCTAGACTCCTTCCAGGTAATTGATAAAAATGTAGAATTGGACAGGACTGAAAATAGAGCCTTCCAGAAAGTTCCCACAGACCTCAGTGCAAGTTAATGTCAATCAGCTAACCCTCCCCCAACCCCTTCCCCCTGGATATACTCAGCTCTGGATTCTTCTAATTTCTGTTATTCAGCCCCCACACACACTTCCTGAGCACTCCCTAAATGACATCATAGATCTGGTCACATTTTTCTGAGAGTTTGGATATTTCTGAGTGACAGTCCCATTAGCCATCAGAATATGATTCCTCAAGAAAGGAAGCAAGGTTCATTAAATGATGTGATCCTATACTGGTAGGATCCCCGGAACAGAGTGGCCCTTGCACTATAGACAGGCATCATTTGGGACAAGTCATCTCTGCACAACTGTTTCTGTTTAATTAAAAGTGGGGACAATTTTTTTTAAATGGGGCAATAACTTCCACTTTTCTCATAAATGATCAGAGGGTAAAATTAAACAAAGCATTTCAAAAGTTCAATGCCGGGGATTATTGTTAAATAGTAAAAGTGTCCTATGTGATACCAGTCAGACAATCTGATAAGTCTATTAAATAGGACTGACCCTAATGAAAGGAATACCACAAGTGTATTTTTAGGTACCTGATTCCCTTTAGGACCCATGATATTTTCAACCTTTAAAGATTCATGTAAGCTGAGCATGTGAATGTGTGTGTGTGTGTGTGTGTGTGTGTGTGTGTGCTCATGCATGCATGCACGCACACACATGAAAGAAAGCAGTTATTACAGTCTCTCAGTCTATGGGCTGCATTAGTCATTTTTAGCACCGTGATGGAGAGATGGTGTGAATGTGGTAAATTCCGAAGATTTCTCAAAACTTGACTGTGCAGACAGATAACTGTTAGAGTGACATTTTCAGTACAAGTGAGAAAACCGATCCTTCTGGGATCTCACGCTGAGTGCTTTAAAGGAGAAGATGCAAGACTAAACCCACCCTCCCACACTAATCACTTCAGGAATAGTTTATCTAAAAGTAGCAATGCGAAAGGAAGGAGTGAAGAAGTCAGTCAAACTGCTTATTTCCACTACATCCCATTAGGAGCAAGATCAATTTTCTCACGTTCATGACTTCGCACTTACCATCTGACAAAAAAAGAAAATAGAAAATTCAGTGAAAAGTGACATCTTAGTTATGGACTTACAGGTGATGGAAACATCGAAACAAAATGCCTAAAAGAAAAGGTATAATTGGACAGTATCTAGAGGTCAAGCTGTGTGTCTTTCTGTCCTCACAAGTGCCTCCTCCCAGGGAGACAGGAAAGATGCAAAGAGTTTAGCTGTTTAATTTAAGTCAAGATCATTTTAAATTAAAAATCAGGTCTTTTAAAATTCTCATTTAAATATCTACCTGTGAGAATTGAGGCCACTGACAGTCATGTCAGTGTGAATCACTAAGTTGCTCGAAACAGACATTTGCAGTTACTGTCAACTTGAAAAGAAAAATATTTAAGCATCTAGAAAAGTATTGGACTAGATTTCATGGGCCCAAGCCTATTTTTTAAGAAAAATTTTTAAGAAAATACAGGGTCTCTAGCTTCTTATGTTTCTTTTTAATATTTTATTTACTTATTTGAGAGAGAATGAGAAAGAGAAAGAGGCAGACAGAGAGAAAGAAAGGGCATGCCAGGGCCTCCAGCCACCACAAATGAACTCCAGGCACATATGCCACCTTGTGCAGATATCTGGCTTTATGTGGGTACTAGGGAATCGAACTTGGACCCTTCAGCTTTGCAGGCAACTGTCTTAACCACTGAACCATTTCTCCAGTCTGTCTTCTATGTTTTGAGTTCGTGGATTCTTTTTGTCCTGGAGGTGGGAAAGCATTGACCTGCTACCCCAGCCCACCTACAGCCAGAACCATTGCTAACCAGACAGGTGCCTTACACCTCCTACAGGCAAACGCCACTCATGGTCCATCAGAATTGGACACAGGGTCCTTCTCACCTAGTTATGAGATGCATCTCAGGTACAGCTGGTTCTTTCTACATTCTCAACCTTTGATGATAAAGGAATTCCCTATGCCCTTACAAGGGCATTTGAGTTCATATGGGATCAAAGAAGAACCCAAATTGTCCATGAGACTATAGGAAGTAACCAGCCATTCCTGTTGACTCACAAAAGGTAGGCAGGGCAGAGAGTTTTGAAATGTAACCTTGTTACTTAATCTCTCCCTCTAAAATGGTGTCACTAATAACTAACTTGTTAAGATTTGCATGGGAACTCAAAGAAATAAATATAAGCCACCAGATAACTGGTAGTTTGCAAAGATAATGATGTTTGGGATTATAGTTCCTCCTGGGCTAGGTGTATGTTGGATGTGATGTTTTGCTGTGGCATTTTAATAATTCTGAAGAGCAGAAGAGAAATGTTTCCTGTAAATACACAGCTTGGTTGGCATGCTCAGTGTCAGTTTCAGGTGAGCTCTGAATAGGATGAAATTAAGCAGTGTCTGAGATTCTTCGTGGACTTACATACCCATGCCCAGAAGAGAGTCTCCTCTGCATGGCCAATAGATAGGTGAAGGGAGAGTTACAGACATGGGCATATCAACATGAAAAGTACCCAGAAATGGCATTGAAGCCATAACTAGAAGAACACCCAACTTTTAGTATGATCCACATAGGAACAATCTATTTCCAGTAATGATTTTCTATAACAAAACCCAGAAGTAAGGAATTATTACACCTGAAAGTGAAGGCTGGGGGGGGGGAAGCTAATAAGATTAAAACGTGCAGAAATGGAGAGGAGATCTGCAGTCAATCTGGGGATTTAGACACAAGCAAGATCATGTAGGACCTTTGGCTTACAGCAACTGCTTTTTAACTTGAATATAATAAGGAAACCTCCAGGCATCAGGTGAGCGACGGGGGGCTACTGGCACTTCAGGAAGGTCACTGTTGGATGTATTATGATCTAGAAGAGAAAAAGACATCCTGAGAAGCAGGAAGGATACGAGTCATCCGGGTAAACTAAGGCATTGGTGAAGGAGAAAGGAGGCAGGCAGGTGGTGAAATGTTAATGGCAACAATCTCTGCTCTGAAAGTAGATAGAATCTCACTGCTTTGTGGTGGTGTTGAAAGTCAGGTGGGAGGGCACAGGAGGGAGGAGGACCCACACAAGCATTCCAGCTGCCAGGAGCAACGATCTGGGTGTGCAGAAATGACATTTACTAAAATGGAGAAGATTCGAAGAAGAATGCAGGAGTTTGTCACCCATTCACTTTTTAACACATTAATTTTGGCATCACCATAAGACATCTAAATAGAAACATCTAATCCTCACGGGAAAAAAAAACCTTGGCTAGATATATAAATGCAAAAATCCTTGGCACAAAAATAGAATCTGAAATCATACAACAGAATGAAATTGTCTCGAGTGAATACTAAGATGATCTACAGCGAATATTAAGAATGAGGAGAAGCTGGGTGGCACAGTGGTGCACACCTTTAATCCCAGCACTGGGGAAGCAGAGATAGAGGATCACTGTGAGTTCGAGGCTACCCTGAGACTACATAGTGAATTCCAGGTCAGCCTGGGCTAGAGGGAGACCTCCTCCCCCAGCCCCTCCAAAACAAAGAAGAAGAAAGATAAAAAAGAAGGCCAGGGTTTACACCTGAAGTGCTCAGTGTAAGAGCGTGGGAGGAAGAGGAAATATCCTGCCAAAAGAGAATGACAGAGTGTACTAGGCAGTGGAGGAAGGGGAGCAGATTGTATATACATACACACACACGAGTATGTATATGAATAGATCCACGTGTGGGTATAGGGATGTACGTGTCCATATATATGTATATAGTCCCATTTTTAAAATTGTAGGTATGTGTATAAATTATATATATATATATATTCAGTGAATATAAGGGCATGGTGGCATATGCCTTTAATCCCAGCACTTAGGAGGTACAGGGAGGTATAGAGGTATATATATATATATATATATATATATATATATATATATATATATATATATATACATAATGTATATATATATGTGTGTGTATATATATACTTTTTTACACACATGAGTATATTAAAATGATGCGCACACCTGGGATAGACGCAGAAGGTAAAAAGAAAAGACCAGGAAAACTGAGAGAACTGATAGAGCTGAGGGCTTGAGAAAGAGAAGGTAAGGAGCTCACTGAGGGAACAACCCAAAGAGCTGGATTTCTTATGAGACAAAACACTTCTTCCCTGCCCTGAATTGAGAGAGAAAGAAGATGGGCAAAGATGCAAACAGATGGAGACCCTCCCTTAGAAGCCCCAACCAATGTTCTTGAAGAATGCCTCAAGCCATCCATGAGAGCAGCAAGATTTGAGATGAGAATAAGAAGGAGAAAGCCAGATGTGGCGGTGCACCCCTGTAATCTTAGCACTTGGGAGGAGGAAGCAGGAAGATGCAGAGTGAGACCCTGTCTCAAACACTCAACCTGCTACACATGACCCACCTGCCTCCCACCAAAGAAACACCAAAAGAATTAGTGCAACTAGCAGGCTGTCAGAGACTTGTTACTGTGAGAGGAGAGGACTCCCAAGCCCACTGCTGGGATTGATGGTCAAGGTTAGAGGCCAACTGTGATCATGGAGAGTGAGCCCAACCCCCAAGCAGGTGCTTCTAGGTGAAGCCATGGTGCTCCATTCCATGTAGACAAGAGGCCTGTGAGGTCTGTAAGTGGCTTTAAGATCCTGGACACAGGCTGGAATGTTGGAAACTACACTTGAGTTCATCTGAAGTAAAAGACTTTTTTTTCCTCCAAATATTAAAAAGATGAGAAAGGCTTCCTTCTAAAATTCTGAAGTTAATAAATCTATTTTATTATCCAAACTGAGTTTAGGAAAAAAACAGAAACAGGCTGTACACAAGGAGGTACTGGGCAAAAAGAAAATAAGTCTCGTCCCATTCACAAAATTATTTAAATTTAGCATTTTATTATTTTTGATAACTCGGCTGAAAGATTGATTGATCCAACCCACAAATACATACTGGGTGCCTACTATGTGCAAGGACTGGGTGGAATCTGAGTTAATGGCAAGGCTGGTGTTTAATTAGCAAGAAGAACCTTACAGAAATATTTGACACTCAAATTAATATCAGATATATTCATTTGACTAATGCTGTTACAATTACAGTTCATAGCTAATGGCATTATCAGGCTATTATCACAAAGCATTACCTCTCTTCTGAAGCTCATTTCCATGATAAGTCATTGAAATCATCCTGAGAACACACTATCTTGATAGGTTTTCCCTCCCAGAGCTCTTCAAGAGAATGAACTCACCCTTACAAGAAAGCTTGTTATGCCAAATACCCACTCCTGTTCTCTCTGCAGTTCAGGGGAACAATGCCTCGTGATTTCTCTACAATTCTGAAAGACACCGTGTCCCTTACTGGAAACAGCAACCAGACTTCATTTTTATCCACAATTGCGGAGAACAGGAAAGACAAATTCAAGTCACAGTACAGCGCCTTGATCCAGAGCAGTGTGGAGTGCATGGACCCAGGGCCCTATCTGGTCATCCATTCTTTCAACAAATATTTATTCTATCTCCTTTATTTGACTTTAGGCAAATAGTTCAGTCGCTCTGCGCCTGTTTCACTGTCTGCAAATTAAAGGTAATAATAATTTGAGTTCTTATTAAATAAATATTAAAAAATGATAGAAAAGTCAAAATTAGAATATGGTTGTTAGGTATTATTTCCTTGAGGTTATCATGAAAATTAATGTGTTTTAAAAATTAACTCGGGTAGGAGAGCTGTGAATCTCAAATGAAGCATTTAAATCAGGTTACTGAACAGAGGCAGGGAAGAAATTAACATTTATTAAGTGTCAGTTAGATGCAGACCTTGCTGTATTCACATGAAGATATTATTTCACTAAATCTTCACAATCCTTGGGGGGGACAGATATTTGTAGCCCCAATATATATAAGGGGAGAATGAGCTCAGAAAGTTATATAAGTTGCCACAATCCTATAGCAATGGTGGATTTCTCGTTCCAAAGTTCTTTTCACTGCCAGGGTTTTATTTCCCTTGCCACAGAAAGAGATCCCTACTCCCTGGAGAAGGACTGGAACGTCTCTTAAATTGCACACTTCTTTGCTCCCAAGCAAAGACACACACTGTGGAGGAAAAGGTATACCTAAAATACAGAAGGGTATAAAACCCACTTCAATTTTGTCTCAACAATCTTGTGTCCATTTACCAGGTCACCGGTGCTGCTGAGAAGTCACTTTTTAAATAATGAAATGAGTCTAAGAGCAACAATTGCCTCATTTAAAACACTCCAAAAGCCATACTTTAAGATTGTTTCAAAGTTCTATTGGTTTCAAAACTAAAGAGTAGCCAGTCAAAGGGGGAAATACTACATCTTCCTCCACCAAACGGATCTGTTTTGAATCCAAAACAATTGAGATAGCACCCAAAGCTTGAGAGACTGGGCACATCTTGCTGAAGTTAGGATCAGCTAGATCTCGTCATCATGGACACTAGAATTTTCTTTAAAATCTTTGGACAGTCTTATGGCTAGTACCCCCTCCAAGGCTCTAAATGCCAGGCTTCCCCTTCAGCACATCAACGGACTTGGGGAAAAGCCACCACTCTGCCATTTTGCAAATAGTCACAAATGAATGTTTTGCAAGTTAGACTTGTCCAGTGACTTTCAAATATTCTTGAGAGGTGGCTGGTGTGAATGTGTGTAAGCATATTGTGTTTGGATGATGAAGGAGGTATGGTTTTTTTTCAGAGTGGTGTTCAGAACCCTGGTTCTCATGCTTTGTGGCAAGTGCTTTATCCACTGAGCCATCTCCCCAGCCCCTAAAATACTCATTTTTTTAAATATAAAGGCAATATGTGAAGCTGGAGAGATGGCTCATTGGTTAAGGCTCTTGCCTGCAAAGCCCAAAGACCTGGGTTGTTCAATCCTCGAGTACCCACGTAAACCCAGCTGCACAAAGTGTACTGCATGCATCGTTTGCAGCAGCTGGAAGCCCTAAATACCCCCATTCTCTCTCTCTCTCTCTCTCTCTCTCTCTCTCTCTCTCTCTCTCTCTCTCTCTCTCTCTCTCTCTCCCTCTCCCTTTTTCTCTCTCTCTCTCCTTGCAAATAAATAAAATAAATATTTTAAAGGCAATATGTGGATAAATAAATCCACATGTTAAAAAAGGACTCTGAAAAGATGATGGGCAAATTTTTACTTGCTTACATTTTCTTTCAATATTTTTTTCTATTTGCACACATGCAGGTATTAAGTTTATGGCTGTTTAAATAGATACTAAGAAAATTTATGGTAATAAACTCTGACCATGCTTAACCATGCTTCATCAACAAACATGTTTTGTGTTCTCACCTTTTCTTCTTCTCTTAAATACTGCTAGTATATATCCAGGTCATATGGAGTTGCAAAAAATAAATTTAGATATTTCAAACCCTTACTTAAACAATTGCACAGTTAGTATATTCCACTGTGGGGGGAGGGGACCATGTACCTCTTCCTTCTCATGGAATGATTAGAGGTTTCAGTTTTTCAGTGTTAAAAACAGTATCAAGGTAAGCATGTCAGTGTACCCTGCTGGAGAACATTGGCTTTTGTCACCATAAGTCAGAACCCTAGAAACAGAATGATTCCTTCAATATAGCTAAATATTGTAGATTTTTGATTGACAAGCAAAACAAAATGGTTCCCTAAAAGGCTGCATCACCCTTATGGCCTTTGATACCTGATGATGGCTGATGATGCCTATATCCATATGCATAATATTTTGATCTCTGCCAAACTGATTGGCAAAAATTATATTCCATTGCTATTTTTAATTTGGATTCAGGATGAAAATTAAAAGATTTAATGTCTATAGCACATTAAGCTATTTCTCAGCCATGAAATTCTTACTCATGTCCTTTTTTTTTTTTGGTATTTTCTCATTTACTTATGTACTTGTAATATTTGCCTAGCTCTGACTTAATATTTTGCTTTAAGAAGATATGTTTATTTTGTATAATTCTTGCTAATATATGTGATCACATTTATCAAAGAGTTTTCACTGGGGTTAATCTTAATGCATTTGTCAATGGCTGTGAAAATTTCATGGCTGAACATTTCAATTTAATAATTTCATTTTGATGTTAAAGAAAATAGTTTCTTGTGTGTTTGGTTGGTTTTGGTTTTGATTTTTTTCGAGGTGGGGTCTTTCTCTAGCCCAGGCTGACCTGGAATTTACTGTGCAGTATCATGGTGACCTTGAATTCATGGTGATCCTACCTCTGCCTCCCAAATGCTGGGATTAAAGATGAGTGCCACCATGCCCGGCTAAAGAAAATACTTTATTTACTTCCAATGACCATTTATAGGGTCATTTGGCACGTTTTGAAAAAGTTCCTTAAACTATAGTCTACCATTCTAGTATAAATTGAATTAAATTAATCAGCTTAAACACGTTCTTAGCTCTTAGGTCATCTTAGGGGCTCTTTCCTGGTCCTCTCAACTGTCTCTTGGTTTTAGCTATCTCTTTCCTGTTAATTGTTATAATTTTAATTACTACAATTTTATAACATAAGTTTCATATCAGTTACTACTCATCCTACCTCTCTTTATGGTTCATCTTTATTTGTTCCATCTTCCCTGTGATTGATACTTCTAATTGAATTTTAGAATGACCAATATTACCCAATCCTTTCTTTCAATCCTTTACTTAACTCTTCTTTGAATAAAATGAGTAAAGCTTCTAAGCAAATTTTAGGGGAGGATGCTTAATTTGCATATAAGCACAAAATTGTTTTTGTCTTTTGACCTTGACCTTGTGGGCACATTGGGCCAGCACTTCACCCCACAGAGCCTTTATATTAGTTCAGTACCTGTAAATTTAGCACAACAATATTTTCTCTATTTCAGACATATCCTGAACATTTTTGTTAGAGCTACTAGGAATTTGTGTTCTTTTTATTTTTGCTTATCAAGAATGGAATTATTCTTCCAATCATCACTGAGATTTTTGCTGGGATAAATATATATATATATATATATATATATATATATGTATATATGTATATGTATATATATATAGCAAAGCAGTTTTTGTTTTATCTGCATAAAATTTCATAAACTTGTAACTTTTTCTATAAGTTTTCAGCAAAATAATTGCTTCAAATAAATACTGCTTTTTTTCCTTATTTCTGGTATTTACTCTGACAGTCAACATAATGATCAAGATAGAACGCCCATGGCATTAGCAATGCCAAAAGACATTCACATTTTATCTTCTTCCTGATGTAAACATGGCCCTCTCAAATCTCCCATTAAGTATATGTGTAGGTTGATTGATGTAATTTTACAGACTATGCTTAGGCATAAGAAACTTACCTTCTAAACATTAAGCAAATCAGGTTAATTTTTTTTGAATACTTCATAAGTGGCTCCTGGAAGAACCTTATGGTTTTTATTATGAGCCATCATTACTGTATATTTAATCAACAGAGTTTTTAATACACAAGCATCTATATACAGGAAGTAAATAAGTGCCTTAACCACTGAGCCATCTCTCCAGCCATGACTTTGATTTTTTTTATTTAATATTTATTGTCCATAATGAGTTACATTATTTAGTGGGCAAACCATGCGTTGTTATCCCGACTTCCCCAATTTCCCCCCTCCCCATCCCTGATCAGTTGTATATCCTCCTTCGTGGGCTGTCTGTATTAGTCCTCGTGACTTTGATTTTTTTTAAAGATTTTTTGTATAAGTTCATACAGAGTATATCTTTCTGTCCCTGGCTAATTTTCCTTAACTTAATAGAATACCCTCAAGATTCATCTTAGTTGTTATAAATAAGAGAGCTTTCTTATTTTTAAAACTTTTTTATTGACAATTTTAATACAGATGAAGAGTTTTCTTAGTTTTAGGGGCAGAATAGTATTCCATTAGACTGTGTACCACATTATAAATCTATTCATTCACTTGGGTGATTTGATTATCTTATGTCTTAGAAATTACAGTGAACATGGGTGTGCAGACTGATTTCAGTTCCTTAGGGCACATACCCAAGAACATATATATCCGAGTATGATGGACCATATAGTAATCCGATTTTTAATGTGTTCATGAAGCGTCACACTCAATATCTCATTTTGATTTTGATTTGTTTGACCCTGGTGATTAGTAATTTGGGACAATCTTTTTCATATATCTATTGGCCATTTTGTCTTCTTTTGAAAAATGCCTCTTAAGGTCCTTTGTCCATGCTTTTAAGTTGAGCTATTTTCTTATGTTTCAGTATTTTGAGTTTCTTATAATTTGAATATTAACTCATTATCCGATATATTAGTTGCATCACACCTATTAGGATAGATACTGTTAAAAAGTGAAAGATTAACAAAAGTAGTCAATGGTATGGACCAAGGAACTCTAGTATACTCTTGGGAATGCAAGCTAATAGCCAATTGTTGGTTGTTTGGTTGGTTTTTTTTTAAGTTGTTTGTTCTGCTTTATTCCAAGAATATAACAATAGTTGAAAGGTGAATTCAGGATTTTGGCAGAAGCATGGTCCAAGGCCATTCCAAAGACTGCTACACAGACATTCTTACACTGTTGATAAGAGGCCATTCAGAGTCACAATCATAGTTCCATTTAACAAGGGACCATTGAACCCTGGCCTTCAGGCCTTGCAAGCAAGTGCCCTTAAAAGCTGACCATCTCTCCACCGCTAAAATTATTTTATCATATTTTATTTTTGTGTGTATGTATGTTGTGTGTGGGTACATGTGTGCTTGCATGGAAAGGTCAAAGGACAACCCATTCTCTCCTTCTACCTTCTTTGAGACAGGGTCTCTAGTTGTTTTAGCCGCTGTGAACACCACCCTAGCTGGCCCAGAAGCTTTGAGTTTCTCTTGGTTTATGTCCCTGTGCCATTGGCATATTGGTGAGTGTTGAACTTGGGCTGGGAGGCTTGTCAAGCACCTTTAACTGCTGAGCCATAGCCCAAAGTCCTGAGATTATTTTCAATGAATAAATTAATCAAATTTAATATGAGGTGACTGGGGGAATTCTGAACAATGTCAAATATTTTGAGTGTTCTATCACCCCTGCAATGCAATGCTGAGGTGGACACCCAGGGTCCTCAGAGCATTTGCAAAGGCTAGGTTGTGACTAAGCCATCAGACCCTTTATGTTGCCCCTTCTTTCTCATACTGTTAACTTCCGGTCTGCCCATGCTGGGTCATGAAGACGCTTCCTTAGCCTCTTGCTAGACCTTGTCAAGTCTTCACCTTGCCTCCTTATGTGAGGATGCTCCTGACTTCCATCAGCTACTAGAAATGTCACATGAAAAATGGCCTAAATGTGAATTATGACGATCAAAGTTTATAAGCTACTAAAATAAAGTTATAGTGCTAAGAGCTGAGTCAACTGACAATGTTAAATGGAACATTTTACAACCAGTCTTGGGGTAATGATTAAAAAAAATGTGCCATAGAGAACATGAAGAAATAGCTGAGAGGAAACTAGTCCAAGATCAAGTTCAGAGTACCTGGTTTTTCTGTGGGTTAACTCTCAAGGGGCAGGAGAGGTTATAACTTAATGTTGATGGACTGTTTCTTTGTAACCAACCCTTCTATTATCTCTTTTATTTCTGATAGCAATACAGTGAGGAAGGTATTCATTGATTCAGGGGTAAATGATCCAGTTCTTTACCCAATAGCTAAAAAATTCAGTAAGAGAAAGATTTGACTTCGAGTCTTTGAGTCTGGCTCAAAAAGCATGCAGTTATAACTAATGTTCCTTTTCCTATTGAAAAATGACAACTATGAAATAAACATCTTCTATGTTTTATAAAGATTGTCCAAATTGATTGTCCCCAGGCTACCAACTCAGGCAGCATTTGTGATAACATGGAGCTCACCATTAAATCAGCTATATAGGGATTGTTAAATTAGAACTAAATAAGGCATATATATATGTATATATATATATATGACCTGCATAAGATTAACATTATGAAAACAGTCTACTACTTAAAAATGATATTTATGAAGGATGCAGAGTCAGGGGCTTGGTAACCCAGGACTGCAATGCAAGCTACTCAGGAGGCTGGGGCAGGAAGATTCCAAGTTGAAGTTTTTCCTGGGCAACAGAGCAAGCTCAAAGCCAGCTTGAACAACTTAGTGAGAGCCTACCTCAAAATAAAAAGTTCCAAAGTGCCTAGAGATAGAGCATAGTCATAGAACATTCGTTTAGCATGGGTGAGGCCTCACGTTTAATCCTAGTACTGGGTGGGGGATAAATACGAGAGAGAATGTGAAAGCCTTTATGAGAAAATAGAATAAGGTATCTGTGGAAGTTTGAATGTATGTTTCCCATAGGCTCGGGGGTTATATTAATCTTATAAATTGGATCTCCAGCCACCTAGGTGAGGAGGTACCACTGGGGGTAAATCCTGGGGTCCCCGCTCTAAGGTGTGTTTGGGGGGGCATCTGATTTTCAGTCCAAGGGTCCAGGGTAGTCTGAGCTCTGGTTGGGTCCCTGCTGCTCGCTGCTCATTCCTGCTAGCTGCTTTTTACAGGCTTTTTTGGCCATTTCTCTCTCTGCTTGGATATATGGAATCTGCTTCTTTCACCATTGAGGGAATTTCCCCCTTCCTGGTATGACAGCCTCTTATCCTGTCACATTCCTACATTCCAAGTCATTGTGCTTTTAATTTGTCCCTTCCACAATGTCCCCAATGACAGTTGGAAATATGCTGAGATGCCCAGGGGATGTAGTCTGTCTCCCAAATGGCTGGTATTTGCTATAATTGCAAAATCTCTTAGAAATATTATGTTTTACCTCTAAAGATCTTACAAAATTTATATTCTTCTCCCTCATCTGACTTTGTTATACTATAAAGATAGTCTTTTCAATTACTTATTATGGACCAGAATTCATGCTCCAAGAAGAATTAATGTCATGTTAATTCTCAGGCTTCACGTACTCCTTGCCTTTCCTCTTACTCTAGCCAGAGAAACACAGTGATAAAATGGTGTAATTGCATGACATGCAAAGTGCTGATGTGAAGTGAAAAGGAGAGAAATATGATTGGGATATTAATTCAAGAGAAAAAAGAAAATAGAGCTATTTGAACAGGCTTAGTGAGATGGTTTAGTTCTTCCTGAAAATAAGTGGAATGTTATTTCACCTTACCTTGACCTCCACTCTGATTTCCTCCATTTTATTATAGCCAAATGTTTAGTTCCCACAGAGAAAGAAAGAGAGATAGAGAGATCTACACTATTCAATTCAGTCATATAGGAAATACCCAGGAAAATTATTAATCAATACCAGAAGAAGACACCATGTCAATAGAGCAATGAAACTAGGCATTACTTTAGGAATGGTGCACAAATTAATTAAATGGTGTCGATCTTACAAAAAAAAACCCTCTAAATTCTGTACCAAAAAAAAAATTCTTTTGAGACAGAGTCTTACTGTCTGGGTTAAACTAGGACTCTTGGTCAATCCTGTTGCCTCAGTTTCCCCAGGGCTAGGCAAACAACAGGCATGTATCACCTTAGTATCAACTTGTACTTATGGTTTCAAGACACTAATGGACCCATAATCCTGGTCACTTGGAAATTAAGTGACAGAAGAGGAATGACTCTAGATTGGAGATGGCACAATTAATCACAGCTGTCATACTTCCACTCACTGCCAATGTTAAACAGAACATTTCATTCCAGTCCCACTTAGAAGTACACACTGCCAAGCAAGAGGCCGAGGACATTTCCAGGGTGAGAAGCACCCCACAAGCCACGTGCCAAGGGCAACACTGAAGGTTAGAGCTGATGTATGTCAACAGATAACGGTGGTGCCCTAGTCCCCCTCACTCCCTCTGCAGGTGCAGATTTCTTCAAGAAGGGAGAGGGTGCCCCCAAACACTGACCCCACAGTGTTCAAGGATGACTTGTTGTCATCTGCATTTTGGAATGTCTACTCTCTCAGAACTGCAGAGGAGTTGAGATATTTCTGAGGGATATAATTTGTGGGTGTGGGTGTGTATGTGTGTGCATTGTTTGTATGCATATACATGCACACATAAGTGTGTGCATGTAGTAAAGCATATTCATGTGTGCATGTGTATGTACAGAGGCCACAGGTCAATGCCAGATCTCTTTGTCAATCACGCTCCATCATACATTTTAAGACAGGGTCTCTCACTGAACCTGGTGCTCACTGATTTGGCTAGATTCACTAGCCAGTAAGCCCTAGGGATCCTTCTGTCTCTACCTCTTCAGCTCTGCAATCATAGGCATTATATTCATAATTATATTCATAATTATATTATATAATTATAGGCATGCACCACCACACAGCTTTTCCATGGGTGCTGGGGTGTCCATGTCTGTGTGGCAAGCTCTTTATTGACTGAGCCAACTCCCCCTTATTTTTCTTTAGAAACATCTTACAGTTCTGTATGTCTATAACATATTTATTAATACTAGGCAGTATTGTGGTTTTATGGTATTGATTAAAATTCAAATTGCATATGTAATATATAGGTTATATTGTATATTATATATTCAACAGTAGTACATCGAAATCCATTGAAGAAAGATTGAAGATATACAGACTGATATAGATACAAAAAGAAAAAAATCATAGTGAAGATTCTAAGCAATGAATGAATGGGCTGAAGAGATGGCTCAGCAGTTGGAGGCACTTACTTGAAAGCCTGATGGCCTGGGTTCGATTCTCTAGTGCCCACTAAAGCCATATGCACAAAAACACACATGCATCTGGAGTTTGATTACAGTGGCAGGAGGCCCTGGAACACCCATATACTTCTACTTCTCTCTCTCTCTCCGGTCTCTCTCTCTCTCTCTCTCTCTCTCTCTCTCTCTCTCTCTCTCTCTCTCTCTCTCTCTCTCTCTCTTTCTCACACACACATAAAAATATTGTTTTACAAAAGACTCAAAGCAACAAAAGTCAAAACTTAGAAGCAAATTAAAGTACTTGCTCTGAAGCCTGAATAATAGCGGATATACTCAGTTTGACACATTAAGGAAGTAAGGATCATTTACTTGGAATTATTAAGTTGGGGGAATTATTTATCAGATCCAAATTAAATCTCCATAATAATCAGTGATTGAAGTAATTTGGCCAGTGAGCAATGATCTCATAAGATAACCCTAGACTCATCTAAATTGTTAAAATGTGTAATATTTGTCACCCACATGTATTATCTCATTCATATTATATTTAGCATGTGCAAAACACTGATAATGGAAAAAATTAATTTATATGTGTGCATGCATATGTGTATATGTGTGTGTGTGTGTGTGTGTGTGTGTGTGTGTGTGTGTGTGTGTGTCACGGTGCATGTGTGGAAGTCAGAGGACATCCTGAAGGTGTCTCGCCTCTCCTTCCACCTACCTTTTAATTTGCTGGTTTTACCTCTGTGTGCACCAGATTAGTGGTCAGTATGCTTCTGGATTCTAGTAGCTCTACCTTCCATCACCGTAGGTGTGTTGGGATCACAGACGTATGTACCACTTGGTGTCTGGCTTTATCTGTGTGCCAGGAGATGGTCCAACTCAGGTTTACAGGCTTCGCAAACAAGCAACTTTCAGTACTAAGCCATATCCCCAGCCCAGAAAATATTTTTCATTCATTCAATAAGTATTTACCAAATAACCCCCATGTATCAAGTACTGTTCTAGAAACCAGAAATGAAAGGGTGGCCCCTGAAAATTAACAACATGATCAAGAGCACCTTCATAACCCAGTTAAAGTTGCTCTAAAAAAAGCTGACAGACTTGGGGTGCTTTGCATATCATTTACTGTTAATTATAGAATTCAGTGAATTTTGACAATGACATTTTAGATGAGCTGTTTTTGCTTTGGTGATATTATTGAAGCAAATAAAACTCTATGAATTGTGGAATGGTAAAATATTCACAGAAACTTACCACTCTGCAGTTGAATAACAATTACATTTGTTCCAAACAGGCAATTGGTTTCCAAACACATTAAACGAAGGCAATTTAGAAATATTCTTCTTCTTGCTGGCATCATTAACGTTGCTGAACGTCCTGGGATTTTGGAGTGTTTCACAAAGGTAAGTTCGTAGTAACATGAGCAATTTCTGAGTCCATGAAATATTGGTCTGAGGGCCATCGGTGAGCCAATGGGAATCCCATATGCCATGACTGGACAAATTAACCCATTATAGAAATTTAACAGATTATACAGAGCAAGAAATTTCATTTGAGACTTCCATTTTCCATGAATCCTCATAACAGAAGTGCTTTTTCCCCCCATTTTAAAACATGTTGGCTTTTTAGTACTATTTTAGAATTAGAAATATCCCTATTAACAATAAGAATGAATGAGTCATTGCCATTAAAAGCAAATAATGGTTAAACAATAGTTGGAATCTAATGACCCTGGCAATTTCAAGGTTAATGTGTGAAAATCCCTTAGGCAGTCACCTAACATGTCAAAACAGAATAATATCTGGGCTGCAGAGATGGTTCAGTGGTTAAGGTACTTGCCTGCAAAGCCTGACAACTGGCATTTGATTCCCCAGTACCCATGTAACACCAGATGCACAAAGTGGCACATGTGCCTGGCATTCATTTCCAGTGGCTAGAGGCCCTTGCATGCCTATTTTCTCTCTGTCTGTCTATCTGTCTCTCTCTCTTCTCTCTATCTCTCTCTTTCTGCTTGCAAATAAATAAAAATATTTTAAAATAATATAATATCTGTCAACTTCATGTATCATCACACTTTTCCTACAGTTATAATATGCGAAAGATCATCTGATCATGGGAAAATAGTTTTCATTTATTAAATAAATATTTACCAAGAAAACCTCCATGATTAAGCACTTATGTATCATCTGTCATATATTCTCTCTTTCTTTCTCTCTCTCTCTCTCTCTCATGTTTTACTTTTTATCTTTACTGGGAAACTTGACTCTTATCTTTACAAAGAAGCTTAGCAAGTAGTCTTCAGAGTCAACAGACAGTTCCACAGCTTATCAGCAATATAGCCTGCTTAACCTGATAAGCCTTGATTTTGTCACCTATAAAATAGGAACAATAAAATAGTAACCATGTCATAAAGTTATTGTGAGGTTGAAAATATACTGAAAAATATTAGCAATAATAACAGGGGTCTTAGTCTCAGCCTCCTGTCCCCCGCCCCCTTCTTCCTCTGCATGGTTCTTCTCTCAGACTTAGGTTTAGATGTAATGAAGATGACCAGAGTTACAGGACTGATTTCAGCCAAATCCTGCACCATAGACCAGCGTTTAGGGATTTATTAATCTAATATGTAAAGCACTATTCTACAGAGTTACCAGAGAGACAGAGTTGAACCTTACAACTCCATGTTAGTATTCATGGAAGAAAGGTTGGTGATCGAGCTCTGCTGTGTGACTCTTTGACTGTTTCACAAGGGAATCATGACAAAGAATAAAGTTGGAGGAATGAGGTAATAATAGAAATACAAAGCACAAAAGATTAGACCAACCAAAAGTGAAAGAATCAAGTACTAAGAGAGGTTGTATTCAGAAATAGTCTAATTCTTTCCAAATCTTCCTCATCTCATGTCTGTTTTATTTTTCCTCTTTGTGATACTTAACTTAATCTTGGTTGTTAATTTGACTGGATTAAGAAACAGCAAGATTAGTAAAACACACTTCTAGATGTTTCTAAGAGATCATGAGAGCTGTGATGTAATCAATAGATTAATCCCTGGGTGGATTTATATCCTATGATGATATAGGATGTTAAACCTAGTTGGAGGAAATCAGACACTGAAGGCCTGTCCTTGGGGTTCTATTTTGTCCAGTTCCTTCCTGTATTCCCTGTTTCCCTCCTTTCTGGCTATCTGGATGGGAGCTATCCTGCTCACCCACATTCTCTCTGTTGGTGGATCAATACCTGCCATTGAAACTGTGAACCAGAAGAAATGCTTCCATTCTTAAATTGTTTGTGTCAGACATTTTACCACTGTGGTTAAAAGCTAATTAATATCCCTCTACATATTTTTTGGAAAGGAAAGAAAGATGAAATAAAGCAATAATGACAAAACTCAATTTCCCATTGTGATGGGTCAGGCATCTGCAGAGAAACCCCTCCCTTTGAGTGGGAGGTGTCTAGTTAGAGCTACAACCTAGGGGCTAAAACTGATTGGTCAGATATAAACCAATCAGCTGTCTCTCTGACTCACCTGTGGAAAACTTAAATTAACTTCCCTAGAAAAAAGCCTTCTCTTCCCCACATGGCAGGCTAGCAGAAGGATCTCTGACTCTCCAGGACCGGTTAGGTCACCCCAGCCCCCACCACAGCCTGTGGTGAGGGGCTGGATTTCTCTTCCACCTGAATCTTTTCCTCTCATGATCTTTCCTCTTTCTGCTTGTTTAGCTGAACAATATAAGTTCTGTTAAACTCTCCATGTGTTCTCCCCACACTGTTGGCTGGAGAACTCTGTAACTCCCCATGTTCCCTTAAATAATAAAGTCTCCCACTATACCTTACTATCTTGTTGTCTATGATTTTAATTCTTTAACTTTGTAGACAAGAAGTCGGATACTCTTTAAACTTTGGGGTGCATTGGAATCTTTGCTGGACGTTATCTAAATTCTAACCCCCAGATCACCCCGTTACACCATGTGTTAAGCATCCTTTGCTATACGTACATAAAAACAATATCACTTACCCTCTTAACACATAGAACTAGTCATTTAATAATTTCATATGCAAGAAAACTAAAATGGGAAGCCATTTAATTAATTTGACCAACTTCACACAACTATTCAAGTTGTTCCAAAACTTATGCTTCTGTGCAAGGAAGAATTTGCCACTTGATCTATGGAAATCTCTCACTCTGGTTGTTTAAATGAATGTAATCTCTTCAGAATAAAAAAAAAAAAGACTATACCCTCTACCATTTGTTGCTCAGCAACCCCACAGTGAGAGAGTAAGCTGTCGTCCATCAGAAGAAAAATCTGCCTCCAGAGATTGAACAGTATACAGGAAGCAGCGACATCATTGCTAAATACTCAAGTCACATGAGTTAGGCAAGAAACCTGTGAGCCTGGTATTGCTCACATGATGATTTGATGTTTATTTCTATACCAGTTGTTATGATTAAATAATAATGAACTCTAAGTTATGGAAAGCAACAGAAGAAAGCACCTATCTCCCAGGGTCAACGTTATTAGAATATATTACTTACAAATCAAATCATGTCTATCACTGTACATATTCCATCATGATATAATTCTTATGAAACACAAATATTTCTCTGTTCAGAGTCAAGTCAAATTTATCAAAACCAGGGAGAGTAATCCCAACTTATTCTTGCCTACAAATCTTAGAGTGTGAATTAATTATAAAATAGCATCCTTCCTAACATATACTTGACATTATATCTGGGTTAGTATCTGTCTTAGCTACTTTTCTTGTTGCTGTGACAAAAAATACCTGACAGAAACAACTTAATGGAGGAAAAGTTTGACTCATGGTTTCAGATCATTTTAGTCCCTCCGGGCAGGGATGACATGGCAATATTCATGGTTGGTAGTGAGAACAGGAGATATTGGCTGTTCACACGATGGACCAAGAAGCCAAGAGAGAGGAGCAGGAATCAGGGTCCAAGCTATAAACGTCCAAGTTAAACTTCACCTGCCCTTGGTGACTAACTTCCGCTAGCCAGTCCCCACATTCTAAAGGACATATAATCCCACAAAGAGTGCCACCAGCTATTCAACAAGTATTCAAAGCATGAGCCTACTGGGGACATTGCAGATCCAAACCATAATATTATCCAAGGACACCCCCACACACACACCAACACCAATGCTAAGCTTATGTTAGTGAGATGCATCCTAGTATAAAATCCTAGAACCAAATTAATCTTGTCAGAGTCACTAGGCACATCACTCCCAATCCTCAACTGAGTTTAGTTGGGAATGATCCATGTATATTAGACTACCTTACCTCTTATATGTACCAAAATACACAAAACACCCAACATGGCCTCTATCTATACTGGAGCCGCCTTTAATCAGATTGATTTTTCAATTGGGATAAAATGATTCAATTGGGATAAGTCATACTTGAGTCCTCCATTATATAGATGAAAGAAGAATGTAAGAAATCTTTTCTTAGCTAAAAACTACAGTACTTATTAGAAATGTGTGTTCCTTGTTGGATTTGATGTTATCTACTGTTCTTTTTGCCCCAACAAAAGCAATTTAAGGGATGAAGGATTTATTGTGGCTCACAGTTTGAGGGTACGGCCCATCATGGCAGGGTGGGACAGGCTCAGCCACATGAGTATCAGGTGTCTAGTTACATGGCCTCTACAGTCAGGAAGCAGAGATAGATGAATACCAGAGCTCAACATGCTTTCTCTTTTCTATTCATTCTAGGACAACAAACTATGGGCTGATGCTGTACACATTCAGAGTAGGGTCTTCCCCTCTCAGTTTAACCTTTAAGGGAGCAAGTTCATAGAGTAGCCCAGAGATGTGTCTCCTAGGTGATTCTAAATCCTATCAAATTAACAATCAGGATTAATCACTACAAATTCCAAAAAAAAAAAAATAAGAAGAAATGCTAATTATTTTAAGGGTAGGAGGCAAGAAAGTTATTTTTATGATGACACCATATCAACTTTTCTATAACAATACTGTATCCCTAAGTGCTACAAAATGCATCTTATACAGTTGGTATCATGAAACTTATTTTGTCAAAGATACCAGTAAACTCATGCATTTTTAAAAACCCATAATAATTATTGAAAGTGATATATATAAGTGATCCATGACTAGGTATTTAGACAGTATTCATCCTCATATGGTTACTTTTAGCAATATACTAAGAAGGAAAATTAAGTACAACTACCTTGTGAAACTTTCATAAACCAAAAATGAGATTGTTGGGCTGGAGAGATGGCTCAGCGGTAAAGGTGATGCTTGCCTGTAAAGCAGAAGGACTGGAGTTCAATTCTCCAACACCCATGTAAAGCCAGATACACAAAGTGGTGCATGCACCTGGAGTCCGTGTCCAGTGGCTGGAGGAAAATATTTATCAAAGTAACAAATTCAGGGTAAGATCACTAATGAAGAAAAAGGCTGGCCCCCTTTCACAGATCCAAGCAGAGAGAGAAACCCATCACCTTCAGCCAGCACACTCCAACTCTAACAGCAGGAACTTCAGGCCAGAGCTCAGACTGCTCTTTGCATATGTGTAGCTGGAATTTCACACCCACCCCAGTAACACTTTAGGGCTGGAGCCTATCAGGCCAGGCCAAGGTATTACCTCTTCCAGCCAGAAAACTGGAAACATTTCACAAGATTTAAAAAAAAACTTTTGCATCTATTGGGGAGTGTTGGGTACTGCTTGTTGGTATTGCTAAGTGAGACTCGGAGGACAAAGTGTTAAGAGGGTGTTGGAGAATAAGGTTTGAAACCCCCGCAAATCCCTATCTCCACCCTCAACTCTAAAATTCCTGACCCCCTAAGCAAGCCACAGGAACCCAGCTTTCTCACCTCAGCATGACTGAAAATGAGTGTCAGACCCAAGTGACAAATTTTTCTGTAATCACCCCCATCTGACGGACATGGCTAGAATCACGAATTTCCCCAGCTCAGGCCCCCCAATTATACAAATTAGGTATTCACAGGTTGTCCGCACTCACCTATCCCCTTGCAGGATGCCCACTCACCACCCTGCCTGACCAATCCTCTTGCCCTCCCCTGCTCCTCGTCCTCCTGGCTTCTTTTCCCTATAAATGTAACCTCTCCCTGTTCAATAAATGACACATGGATACACGATTCACATCTGCTCGAGTCTGTGTCCCGAGAGCATCCTCTCATACTTCCCCGGCCACACCCTTCGGCCACCCCCAGCTCTGTGGAACTGCTTCCAACTGGCTTCTCTTCTCTAGCAGCTGACAGCGTGGCCGGAGAAGAAATGACAGGAGACATCCATTTAAACTACTTTTTTCTCACTCTTTCTCTCTCTCATTCTCTCAAATAAATATTTTTTTTCAATCTATCAATAAAAAACTTTCCATTAAAAATGATGTTGACCAGAGACATAAATATTTGGTAGCAGTGAACTAATAGCTCATATTCCTTTGTTCATGGAACAAATATTTCTTGAACTTCTGCTATGCAGACAGTCTGGGCTCTAAGAAGGATACTGTAGTGCAGAGAGTACTATCAAATGTCTATCACTGGGGATTTTGTCCAAAAGTGTTTAGAGTCAACCCACAATAGAGGAGAAAGATCTAGATTTGAAGGAATCTGGTTCCACAACCAGACTCTGCCAAGTAGTGTTTACACAAACCCTCAGCAAGCTGGAATGCTCTTGGAACTTTCCAGTCTATGGAATGGAATTTGACCCCATCCCATGGTCACAGGGAGCTTGGAAAAATACTCAGAAGATACTTGGGAAAGTGTTTCCCTGGTGTTGGGGATGGGAGGGGAACAATCTAGAAATACGGTCATGGACTCTGTCTTTGCCAGTGGTCTCAACACCAGATTTACAAATCTGTGATGTATCTGCCAAGCCTTCTGAGTCCAGGCAGTCATGAAATCCACAGCCAGGATCATTCTAAGGTCTCCTCACTGCCAGCATGGATGAGACACACAGAAAGTTGTACAAAGTGTCCTGTCTTACTGGGCATGGTGGTGCATGTTTACAATCTCAGCACGTAGGAAAACTAGGAGGAGTCCATCCAGTTAAAGACCAGCCTTGACCACATAGTGAGATAGTGAATTCTAGGTCTGCTTGGACTGCAGAAAAATAAAAAGGCATCTAAAACTCCTTACGAAAATGTTTAAGGGGCTAGAGAGTTGGCTCTCGGGTTCGATTCCCCAGTACCCAAGTAAAGCCAGATGCACAGTGGTGCCTGCTTCTGGAGGAGTTTGTTTACAGTGGCTTGAGACCTGACATGCCCATTCATTCTCTCTCTCTCTCTCTCTCTCTCTCTCTCTCTCTCTCTCTCTCTCTCTCTCCTTGCAAATAAAAATACTAAAAATGTTAGTATGTACCAAAACTCCTTTGTCCTTGGATAAAGACTGTTTCAGTGAGCAGTGCTCTTTAAATAATCACCATATTGTACCAATATCACTGAACGCATCATAAAAATAGACCAACATGGGAGGAAATCAAATGATTTACCAAGTCATCTACATCTGGTCCTAAGAAAAACTTTCTTTCTCTTTTCCCCCCAGATATTGTAATCTAAATCATTTTAATGCCCAGAACATCAGTGGAAGTAATCTTGAAGAAACATGTCTCCTCCGTGAAAAGTCTCTGAAATTTTATGACAGTATACAGGAAATTTCTTCAAGTATTGATCTTTGGGAGACAGCCCTGTGAAACTGTGTTTGAAGGTACCTATTTTCCAAGCACGGCATTTGTTATGTTCTTCAGTTGAATGCTACATTTTAGTAAGAGAATCAATATAGAAGAGAGTGACTTCATCAATATTATCTGTGTACTTTATTTACAAAGACCAATTATGACCCTTCTAGGAATCTCGTATGTTTTTTGCATAAATAAGTTATGCTCTCAAATTAACAAAGTGATTTCAGAGCCTAGGTGATTATTCTGTTAGCAAACGATGACAATTTCCTACACACCAATCATATTTTGTAAGCTATTAAAAGTAACATATGAAAGTGTGTTTTTAATAATTTAAATGTCATCAGAATCTAAGAGATGTTTCCATTCTTTCTTTCTAATCTTGATGGCATTCCAGGCATTGTGACCATAGACTGCCTATGTCTGAGTAATAAACACATGTGTGATTCTCTTATGTTTGACCTTGATTTTATATTTAAGATATTTCTAAGGGAAAATTCTCTCTGAAGTGCAATATTGTTAAGATAGAGGTTTTGTTTTCTTTTGCTTTGGTTTATTTGTATCTGAGGCTGACCTCAAACTCACTATGAAGATGAAGAGGACTTTACACTCCTAATCACCCTGCCTACTCCCCAAGTGCTGGTATTACAGCTTCATTTTCCTGTGGATTTTTGTCTGTTTTTTCTTGGCATTGTATATGTGCATGGTGTGTGTGTGTCTGTGTGTGTCTGTGTCTCTGTGTATCTGTGTGTGTGTTTAGGTACATGTGTGTGCTGGTACATGTGCACATGTGTTCACTTGTATGGAGGCCCAAGTTGATACAAGGTTTCTTCCTCAATAACTCTTTCACCTTACTTATTAAGACAGGATCTCCCACTTTAAACCCAGAGCTCACTGATGGGGCTAGGCAGCTAGACAGCTTGCCTTTGGATCCCCTGTCCCCACCTCCCAGGAGCTGGAAATCCAGGCCAGGCAGTGGGTTCTGGGGTTCTTCATTCCAGAGCTGTGCATGCTGGATTGGATTGGGTAGGAGGGGCTACCTGTTCATTGCAAATGGTTCTGCAATTAAGCTCCTCTCTTGTGAATACATAAACTCTTTCAGATCTGTAGAATAAAAGATTTATTCGACTTGATTAGGCTACGATGTGCATTTTTAATTGCACAGAAGCAGCTGTAAAGCACCAGGTGCTTCTCTTGCTCAAACTATTCCGTGGTTTGCTTGTTTGTTTCGAGGACAAGTGAAATGCCTAGCTCTTCAGAGCAGACATTCGCTCCCACAGCTTTTTCAAATCCTTTGTTTGGTATAAGTCCCTGGCAAAAAAAAAAAACAACAGCAGCAAAAAAACAACTTTTTCAAATCCTTTGGTATACAAAACAGTGGAGCAGACCTGCTATCCCTTATAAACTATCTTTGCTACAAAAGGTTAAATGCCAAGCTTGCAATTTGGGCTTAATGAACACCCCAAAGACTAAGAAGCCTCTAAGCACCTCATTTTGCTACTTAATTGAAAGCTCTTACCATCTCTCTCACTGTTAGCATCAGGATCAATGATATTCTACCCCTTCCCCAAATTCACCGTAATGTCTACATTGCAATAGTGTAAAAGAGGCTCGTGGTGCCTTCTTCACTCGTCCTTGGCTATGAAAGATCTCCAGAATTACAAAGCTGACCCAGAGCATGCACTGAGAGCTGCACGTTCTCGCATGGAGCTGACACTTGTGATTAGCTAAATTGCAGTTACTGCACACGCTTCCATTCGGAACGGGATGGCTTCGCACAGCAGTTTCTTCTCTAGTGCTTAGCAACATTATCACTGAGCACCTGGAATAGTTTAGGCATTAAGTGTAATTGGTTTTGCTTTACATAAATCTGTAGCTTTGTAAATAAGCGGAGCATTTCAGCTTCTATATAACACCAATTAACTTAAAGGGATGCGTTGTTTGCAGAAGCCTGCTGCGATCCGTACTGTATTTCTCTGGTAATATGCTCAGTGGCGGCCAAGTTCTGTGTCCCTGCAGCGCAGAACTGACTCCAGACACACGTGCCAAGGGTCCACACCAGCCACTCCTTTGCTCGTGTTTGCTGGGAAAATGCAGTTGTCCCAAAGAAACATCGTCTGTGCTTGATTTCTGTCCGTGATTGAGACCTGAAAAGCAAGATATTTGCAAACGTTTTCTGTGATACAAGAGCACAGGTCTAACCCATCTGATTCTGTCCACAGCTGACAATGACAGCTCATTCCTCTGTCCATTTTCCTCTTGTAATACTTCAATGCAGTCGATACACAAAATTACAAAAATACGTTCCTGCTACATGAATTTGGGAGTGAAAATGTTTCCATCAGTAATTTTTTAATAGCAAAAAATAAATAAACCCAAACCAAGAGAAACAAACAAAAACCTCTCTGAGATCTGATCCTGGAAGGGGGAGATAATTTTTCCAAGTTCTTTAGATATTTCCTCTTACAATCTCTACGTGGTTTAATCCCTTAGCTCTCATATCTATCAGGTAATCTTGATTTACAGTGTTCATTCTACACTGGCCAATGTCATGCTTGGTTTCTGAAGGTATTTTGTGGCCTATCAGAGTAATAGGACCAGCAAAGAACAGTTCAGGATTCCATCAGTTTCCTGTTAGTATTGTGTGATTACAAATAGCAGGAGTGAGAAGAGCCCTGCTGAGTTGCAAGGATCCCTTGATCTATGAGAACAGAGACCTTCATACGCCATCTCCATTACAAGAGAAGCCAGCATGGCTTTCCAGTCACAAACTTGTGAGTAAACCCAGCAAATAAAATCAACAGCCAAGTAAGAGAGCCACACAGGTGGTGCTACGAGACAGGTCTGCTTATAGAGAGAGCGAAGGAATTAAAGGACTAACAATAACAACATGTATCTCTGTCACCCTTTACAGCTTACGAGTCGCTGACACACATTTGATTACCACCAGCACATTTCAGCATGCCCGTTTTGTAAATGAGAAATCGTGACTCTAAGACATTATTCGCCCACTGTTACAAAGACAGGAGGAGGCACAGGAAGGACTTGAAACTTGGACTGTCTGTCTCCAAAGTAGCAGTTCCTCCTCCAAACAACATTCCCAATATCACCAGGACTGGATCACCCCCTCCACATAGTGAAGACCTCTCCATCATCCAAGAGAGAACGAGGAGAACAACATGATAAGGTCAAAGATACCAAGGAAAATGGTGAACAAAACCCAAGCACCTTTCTCCACTCTGTGGCCAAAATCTTACTCTGGGCTTCTCTCCACTCCCCTGTTCTTGTGATCACATTTGAGAGAATTCAGGTGAGATCAATTAGTGTAGAAATCAGTTTATTAAAAAATAATATGAGACATTATGAAGGGCAGAGGGTAGACCATTGTGCAGGAAACACTTTCAAATGATGAGAATGGACAATAGCCAGAGAGATCATGTTCCCTACATGCTTAAGTCATTAGACGTGTTGGGTCCTAGCCTAACTGTTCAACCTTAAGCTAAGTTTTTAGAACATGGAGTAGCTGGTAAGTTTTGTTTCTGCTTGCTGAGTTTCGTTTTACTGACAGTAACCCTGTTTCCTGAAAATGATGTAACAAACTATCCTGCTGAATTGGCTGTAAAACCATGCGTCCTAAGGAAGCTACTCTGCTCTGCTGTATTCTGCTGATTGGTTCCCGCCAAGAAGTTTAAATTTTATTGCTTGAGAGGAATGGGCTGAACAATGCAGCCTCTGGTTATAAAAGAGCTTTGGATGCCCAATAAAGTGAGATCTGCCTGACATTTCTCCCGGTTGCGTGCATCCTGTCCGACCTGTCCGACCGTCACCTCACCTTTCCCCGATCAAGCTCCTTCTCCTGATGGCTGGTGAGACTTGGGCTACCTGTGGGGGGCCAGGGACCTGGGACCCCCACAATTATTTTCCGTTGTGCTTTTCTTTTCATTCAGTTAGTGTGTGGATGGGGTGCATATGTGTATGCATCTTTGAATGTGTATAAACATGTGTGTGTGTAAAGATTGTGTGAGAGTACATACATGTGTGTGTGTGCATGAATTGCACAAGAGGAGGCCAGAGGCCAACAATGGCTACCTCCTTATCCACTCTCCATCTTCTTTTTTGAAAGAATTCACTCACTCAACCTAGAGCTCACTGATTCAGCTAGATTGACTAGCCAGAAAATTGTAGATAGGATAACCTAGCTGTGATTACAGGCATGTGCCACCATGCCTGGCATTTATGTCGGTTCTAGAGATCTGAACTCAGGCCCTTATGCTTACATGGCCAGCACTTCACACACTGAGCCATCTTCCCAGTCTATTTTATTTTCTAAAGTCTCAAGAAAAGACAGCTTTCCTCAATGGAAATTTCTTTTCTTTTTGATATTTAGAGAGACTTATTGAATTTAAGAGGACAAAGGAGATAGTATAAAGAGCTCCTGCCCATGAGCAGCAGGCGAGGGGAAAGCTCACCTAGAGACCCAAATTGGGGTCATTTATAAGTTCTGAATGAGCACTGCAGGTTTAATATATCCAGGAATATATCCAGGAATCTTAATTCTAGGAAAGGGAATCTCCTGAAGGGAATTTTGTCATCCAGGATTGACAGGACCTTTCCGGTTAGTGCCGAACAGAGGGAACAGTCCTATGTCTTTGTTCTTAACCAGAGAACCTTCTGCTATGATCTTTTGGGCAGTTTAGAATGTCATGTGTCCACACAGGGCCAGAGATATGCCTCAGATCCCATTCACTTTAAACCCAACATTATATAACAGAACAGATGAAAAAGAATTGAAGAAATAAAAAATAAAATATAAAAAAATAGTGATACTTTACCATGAGGTAAAACACCCATGTTTTATTTACCTTCTTGTTGGCACAAAGCACCCAACCAAAAAAGCATCTTGCTGTAGTCAGCCACACACCACTGGGATGAATATTCAAACCAGGCAAAATTTATGGGAGGAAATGATTTATTCAAGCTACAGATCCAGGGGAAGTCCCATAAAAATGAAAGAGGCTGATCCTCTTTCACAGGTATAAGCAGAGAGAAAATCCCATCACCAACACCACACACAGAACAGCAAACAGGCAGGAGGGCAAGGAGAGAGTTCTTTCACCTTTATACAGCCGTAGCCCTAGCGTGGGGTCTTGCAATTCTATCCCAGACTTAATGGCTTCCTGAGTTTCTGGAATCTCCTTCCTGCACAGCCCACACAGGAAAGGATATTTACTTCTAGCTCCTTTGAGCTTACTTACATCCTGCCCCCTACTGAGAGGCTGCCTTCCTGTGAACATCCTCAGAGACCCACCCAAGATTACTTGAAAGGTCAAGTTGACAACAAAATTTAACCATCACACATCTGATGGGAGGAAGGTTGTCTGCTTGGTTTATAGTCTCAAGAGAAAGCTTCATGATGACAGGGGAAACCATAGCATGAGTAGAGGCTGGACATCACTTCTACTGCTGCAAGTTTAAAAAAAAAAAAACAGAAACAGCAACAGGAGAGTGAGCCAAGTTCTGGCAATGGGGAGCTGGCTATAACACCCCAAGCCTGTTCTACTCAACACACCTCCTCCAGCAAGGCTCCACATCCCAAACGGCCATCAGTTAGGGACCAAGTATTCAGAACATATGAGTTTATGGTGTGTCGGGGGGACACATCTGATTGAAGCCACCACACCCAGCTCTCTCTACTTTCCTTCTTTGGTTCTAACCTGAAGGTATTCTTAGATATTCTTTCACATGGTATTGCAGATCATAAAGAGGAGAAACTAAAGCACTTTCCAAATCCTCATAAATTGTGTAACTCACAACACAGGCAGCAAGTCCAAGGCTGGTCCTCAATGACCTCTAAGCTTGCTGATTCTATCTACCTAAGAACCCAGCTCTGCCGATGGATCCATGTGCTGTTCTCGTCTAGGTCTAGGGCTGCCAGGGGTTCCTCGATGGAGAGGCACTCCGACTGATCACATTAGGAAAGGCAAGTCTCGTGCTCGAAGGTGTCCATTGAGTTCATTCATCGAGATAGCTGCATGATTCTAGATAGAGACCACAAGAAGGAACAAGAAGTGATGAGAAAGGGGGTTTTAAAAGGAGACCTGTGGTATGAAGCAGAAAGGAGAAGAAAGAGAATGGAAGCAAACCAACAAAAAGTTTATGAAACCACCTTAAGGAAACCTAATTCCTTGCAAGCTAAAAAGAAAAAAAAAATTCTTTTAAATGAGCTAGATGTGCTAAAGTCAGTTCCAAACTGCCTTAGAAAAGAGTAATTTATAAGAATTGTTCTTCTTTTTCTATTTTGGTGAAAAATGTCATTGGAATTTTGATGGGGATTGGATTCAATGTGTCAATTGCTCATTGTCCTGATATTGATCTTTCCAACTCAAGATATGGGATATCTTTCCATTTCCTGGTGTCTTCTGAAATTTCTCTCATGAGTGCTTTAAGGTTTTCATTGTAGAGATCCTTCACTTCCTGGGTTAGGTTTATTACAAGGCACTTTATTTTTTTGGAGGCAATTGTGAATGGGAGTGTTTCCCGTATTTATAGGAAATATTCATTCCCACGGTATGACTGATCAAGGCAAAGAGTTCTGTAGAGCTGGCTAAAATAAGACACAGTTCTGGTTTGTTGTGTTGTTTTGGGATCTTGTGGGGGTGGTGAGAGTTCTGTTTGTTTATTTAGGGTATATTGGTTCATTTTACCATCAACGCTATGTATTAAGGACAACTGTTACAGATAAGAAGCCTTAGACCAATTTCTGTGTCTTTGATACTCTAGCAGGCAGCTTATTCAGACTTTTACTACTGCTTTTAATCTTAATAAAGTTTATAACTACTTCAAAATAAAGGTGCACAAAGGTCTTTCTAACGTGCTGAAGGTGATACATGCAGGATGAACAGTCTCGAAATGTGGACCCAGGGACCGGAGGGCTAGTCCTCTCCTACATAGCTGTCCTCTAAGGGAGCTGATGTCTCTGCCAGGTTTGTAGATATGTTCAATGGAATGTTACGGAAGACAAATCAGCCAAGTTCAATCCTCTTCTATCTCAAACCCTAACTGTGGTAAATCCATCAGTAACTGGGATAGGGATATAGCTCAAAGGGTACGTGCTTGCTGTGTAAGCATGGGACCAGAGTTCAGGTCCTTAGAACCCTGCAAATGCCAGGGATGGTGGTAAATGTCTCTAATCTCAGTACTGGGAATCAGGGAGGACAGAGAATCCCTGGGGATCCCTGGTTAGCTAACCTCAAAGAATGAGTGAGCACTCTATTCCCTGGGATCACCGGCTAGCTAACCTCATAGAATCAGTGAGCTCTATGTTAAGCAAGATACACTGTCCCAAGAAATAAAGCATGGAGCAACCAAGTAACATACAATATTGAACTCTGGCCTCTGCATACACATGTGCACACACACACACACACACACACACACACACACACACACACACACACATATATATATATATATATATATATATATATATATATATATATATATGCCCACACACATACAGACAAGCACACCCACATCCATACTACACACAAAAATAATGAAATAAAAATGAGTTTAAAATGGCAGTGATTCTGCACACCCTGATGGTGGCTCCCTCTCTTTTTTATTTTTTCATAAACAATCATCGTTTCTGGCTTATAACCAAAGACATGACTCCAAGGGAAAAATTTTCAAGCCTCTGGAAGTGAGGGGGTACAATTATTTAATAAATTTTGTATGGATAGCCAATAAATATTTTAAAAAGTGTTCAACGTGCTGGGTGTGGTGGCACACACTGTTAATCTCAGGACTTTGGAGACAAAGGCAGGAAGATCACTGTAATTTCAAGGCCATCCTGGGACTATAGAGTGAGTTCCATGTTGGCCTGAGCTAGAGTGAGACCCTACCATGAAAAAAGCCCCCACCCAAAAAAAGTATTCAATATCCCTAGCCACCAGAGCAATGCACATTAAAACTGCATTGAGATTCCATCTCATCTCAGTCAGAATGGTTGTCATCAAGAGCACCAATAATAACCAAGGCTGGTGAGGGTGTGGGGAACTGGGAACCTTCATGTGCTGCTGACAGGAGAGCAGACTGATGCAGCCATTCTAGAAACCAGTATGGGGGTTTCTCAAAATATTGAAAATAGAATTACATATGACCCAGCTATATAATTCCCGGTAGAGTCCCAAAGGACTCTATACCTGTGATGGGGATCCCTGCAATCCATATTTACTGGTTCTCTATTCCTAATAACAAGGAAATGAAATCAGCCTAAATGTCAATCAACATGTGAATGAATAATGAACATGTGATACACACGCGTACACACATAGCCCACAATGGAATTTCATTCAGCCTTAAAGAAAACTGAAGTTTGCATGTAAGTGAACAGATCTGAACATTATTACAGGAAGCATAAGTGTCGCAGTCAGCCACATGCCGCTGGGATGAATCTTCAAACCAGGCACAATTTGGGTGAGGAAAGTATTTATTGAAATTACAGAGTAAAGGGAAGTTCTGTAACAGGTCCGAGCAGAGAGAAAAGCCCATTACCTACACCACACACACAGAACAAGGAACAGGCAGGAGAGTCAAAGAGAATTTCTTCCCCTTTATACAGCCTTAGGGTAGGGTCTTACAACCCTTCCCCAGATTTAATGACTTCCTGAGTCTCTGGAATTTCACTGCCCACACAGGAAAGGATGTTTACTTCTAGCTCTCCTGAGCTTCCTTATATCCTGCCCCCTACTGAGAGGCTGTCTTCCTGTAAACATCCTCAGAGACCTACCCAAGATAATTAAAAAGGTCAAGTTGACAACAAAACCTAACAATCACAATAAGCAAGGTAACTGAGACTATTGTATGTTCTTTCTCATAGGTGGATATTGGCAACATGTGTGAGTGTGGATATGTCATGTGACTATGAAAGGGGACCATGAAAAGGATTAAGGAAATGTTGAGGGTGGAGGGAAGGTAACAGAACACATGTGAAGTGGAAGTGGAAAAGAACAAGTGGGAAGAAGGGAATGGAAAAAAGAGGTGGGAAGGATTTAAAAATCAATTCTAGTTAAAAATACCACACATGATGAAACTTAATACTTTATACACTCATTTTATAAAGAAAGTACTTCATGCACTCATTTTTTAAATACAATATTTTTTAAAGAATTATGTGTGTATTTTCCAGGGTCCCCACAAATCACAGTGTGTGCCACTTATTCCACATGTACAAGTTATAACTCACAATTAGGCCTGAACGGGAACCAAAGAACATTCAGGTCTCTTCCTGATCATGTACCAGACAGTTCCTGGGATCCACTCAGCCTGGCTTGAGCCTCAGACTGCTCTTTGCGTAAGTATAGAGCTGCAATTCCAGACCCACCCCCAGAAACACTGCCCAAGATGACACCTCCTCCAGCCAGGCAGCTGGAGAAAAGCCTTTAATAAACTTCTGAATCTATTGGGGGACATCTATTAGAGAATTTTTGTGACTATGGAGGACACACGAAAGTCATCAAAGTGCCGAGAATTGACAGTGTAACATCCAGCACAGAGTGGTACATCTCTATGGTACCATTCAAGGCTCGGGGCCCATTACGGAAGAGGTAATGGAAAGAATGTAAGAGCCAAAGGATGGAGAGGAGTGCTTTGGAATCTGTCTTCTAGACAAAGTGGCCTTGCGTTCATGACCTCACAGTGGCTGATGCTACCTAGACAAGACCTGCATAATATGAGGGGCGATGGGGGAGGAGAAGACATGAAAAGAGAAGAAAGATGAGTTGGAAAAAAAGGAGTTTCGTGAAGGAAGAAAATAGAAAGGAAGACAGAGGTGTGGTGGGAGGGGATTAGTATCAGAGTACATTGTGTCTATGTATGGAGGTTGTCAATAATAGGTTTAAAAAAATAAAATAAAGTTAGTGAGGAAGAGTTATTATCATGCATTATTCTAAAATTCAGTGTGGGAAAGACATACTGAATTTTAGAATAATGGAACAAGCCCTCCCTCTGAAATACCCAAATGGAGTGACAGCTTCTAACACAGATCAAGTCAGTGGCCATTTGGAAATGAGAATTTCAATGTTGGCACCATGCTTTACTCATAGTAGGTGCCTTGCTTCATATGAAATGATATTAGTTCCCTTCTGCACACCAGACTGCTTTTGATCATTGCCCAAGCTTTTCTTTTCTTTTGCATGAATTAACCCTTTCCTACCCACTGCCACTGAGTCCCCAGAATGACAGACTTTTGTTCCTCCAGCAACCTCTGCGGGAAAGCCTGAGTGATGGCTTTCAGCAGGGCTGAAAGGCAGGAACCAGCAAGATGGACACGTGTGTCAGTGAATGAACCATTTTCCTGCAATTAGAAGTTCACAGAGAATAAATTATCCTCCAGTTCAAGCTGTCCAGCAGTAATTCTCATTAATAATAACACCCCAACAACAGTCTGCTTCCCACACCCACAGAGAGTGCTAGAAACTTCAACATTACTCCGGAAGCCAGAGCCCCATCCCAGACGGCTGGCCCAGATTGCCGTCTGTAGCACACAGGGAAGGTTTCGAAGGACAAAGAAGTCTGAATGCATAAGTGGTCATGAACTTCGCAGGCTAGATGAGGAGGTGGAAATATTCAAAGGGAATCTCTCCTTTGAGCTTTCTCTTTTAATCCATGCTAAACAATAGGTGAATTTTCTATATTAGTAAATCAATCGACCAGCACTGTTTATCAAGGTCTCTTCTTTCCCCAACAGAGACAACTTTTTCACTATACCTGAAAGTTATAGGGAATATGTGGTTCGTGACAGAAGAGGCAGCTGTGAAGCAATAGACAGAGAAGGTGGTAGAGATATGCACCTGGATAGATGATAGGCACATTGATGGATGATGGATTAATAAAAGATAGATACATAATGATAGATTAGATAGATAGACAGACAGATAGATGACAGATGAGAGATAGATGGATAGATAGATGAAAGATGATAGATAGATAGATAGATAGATAGATAGATAGATAGATAGATAATAGATGATAGGCAGATGATAGATATATGATAGATTGATGATAGATAGATGATAGATAGATAGATAGATAGATAGATAGATAGATAGATAGATAGACAATATAGAGAAAAATACACTGTGAGCCAATTGATGCTGGCTTTTAACTAAGGAGATAGTAGGAGATTCTGCCTGTAGGACTCTTCATCTCATGTCCTCAAGGCTCTTCAGAGATTGAGGACAAACATTCCAAGAAAGAAAGACAACCACGGAGAAATCCTACTCAGTTTATACTCCAGCTCAGGGCAGCACAACATTGCTTACCAGCAGAGAGCACTGTTCAGATTTAAAGGGAAGACAATGGACTCCATCTCTTCCTGCAAAAATCATAAGATTTTTACATTTCATCTGGGTCCAGAAATTCTGCTATGTTTTTTGAACAACAAATAGACATGCAGCTAGACAAAGGGCAGAGGCAGAAGCATGCCAGGTTGTCTTAGGAGGAAGCATAAGCCAAAAATCCAAGTGGGAAGCAAATGACTGCTTACTGTGGGGATGGAAGCTCATCTGGTGGGACCACAAGACCCGAGGCCAGAGTCATACGAGAGATTCATATCTCAAAAAGATCACTCAAGGTTCAGTGGTTAAGGTGCTTGCCTGCAAAGCCTAATGACCTGAGTTCAATTTGTCAGTACCCACAAAAGCCAGATGTACAAAGGGGTGCATGCATCTGGAGCTTGTTTGCAGGGCTAGAGGCCCTGTGTGCCCTTTCTCTCTTCTATATCTCTCTGCTTTAAAATAAATAAATAATAATATTTTAAAAAAGGTCACTCAGTCAAAAATAAACAGGAGAACCTGCAATATATATGCATATATACACATACACATACAGAGAGATATATAGATATATATATATAGAGAAAGATATAGATATAGAAAGATATAGATATAGATGATATAGATATACACTGAACCACAGAAATGTCAAGGAGAGCCAGGGTCCATCTGGTACATCTAGTGCAATTCTGAAGCCCACATGTTTAATCTCAAAGCTACACTGCTCAGGTATGTAGGTGCCATAAGAAAAGGAGTCAAAGAATATCACCAGGTTTCTGACTTAAGAAATTAAGTAACTATTCATACCACTTAATTAGATAAATCAATATAAGAGGAGAGCAAAGTGGAAAATATACAAATGTGTTTTCCAGGCTGTAAGCATTGCTTTTTCTTGCCTATAAGATTTACGTGGTAAGACCCCAATAGTGAAGACACCATGGGCCTTAGTTTCAGGACACTAAGAAATCCAGCTAGAACTGAGTTGGCAACTTCTTCCCTGCTGGTTAGCTTTCATATTGCTATAAGGTGCTATGCAGGCTGTTTGAGGGAGAAAAGTCATTAGCAAGTTGACTCAGCAGTGCACCTGAGTAGCACCTGTGTGCTACAAGACCAACCAGCCAGGTAAGATGGGTCCACTGGTGCGATAGTGGCATGACAGTTATGGGGGAAATGTTCCGATCAAATTTGAAGCCAACTCTACAGGAGGGAATTCATTTCTGGAACTGTAAAGCATGGCTAAAGCCCATGGAAGAAGGAAAAAGCAATGCATTTCTACATAATCAATTTGCAGTGTCTGAAACTGAATGATGGCCTAGGCCCTAACAGTTATCTCTACAAGGCACCATAATCTTTTTTCATAGAGAAATTAATTGAGTTATCCACCATTTGTATTTTAACAGGAAGTTTATGAACACCTAGCCAAATTTTGATTTTATAAATGAGAAGTGTAGGACCAGAGAGGCAATATGGATTGTCCAGACATAAACCCCAGTGTGCCTGTAAATTTCAAGGACTCTTAAGTATTAGTCTGGCCCAGTTTAAAAAAAAAAAAAAGGTGCTTCCCCCAAAGCTAGGGAAGAAGCAAAGTATTAATACTCAAATCCTGGATTTAACTATTTTTATTTAGTTTTGTTTCTACAGTACGTTTAAGAAGCTTCATTATGCACATTATAAGTTGTTTTAAGAAGGTAAATAAAGACCAG
>PVHP010013163.1:0-41413 GCA_004024765.1 Zapus hudsonius | reverse complement strand
ATGGGTGATTCCAGCTCAGAGGCTCTCTGAAGGTGGAAGTGGAGCCCATAGCTAGAGGCGGACTAATCTAAAGCCTTGAATGGGACTGGGAAATTTCCATGAGAGATGATTCACTCAGATGGATCCTAGAAGGAATTAGTGGCTCCTTGCTGGTTGTGAGTGCAACCACAACTTCTCTGAGGAGCTGTGTGAGTATCCAGTAAGGGGGAGGAGTGGTGGTGGCTTCTGCAAAAGTAGTGGAAAGCAGAGCTTGCAGATCTAACCTTAGAAGTTGCCTTTATTGCTTATCACACAAACTCTGACATCGTGTAGGGACTATGCAAGAGCACAAACATGAACAGGGGATCCTTGGGACCAACTTGGGATCTGACTATTACAGGCTGAGATGAGTAGGCACAACTTACTAAGCAAATAGCTGCTGAGGGCTCTGTGGAAATCTCTGCCCCCTGCTGAAACTCAGCCCTGACGTGCCTCTTGAATCAGATCCTTTTATCTCTCTAAAGTTCCTGGTTTCCAGGAAAAAGTAAGGCACAGAGCTGACCAGTAAGTTACACATACAAGTCTTCTTTGGGTTCAAGAATAAGATGATTTTTATCCTCTTAGCTGTGTTTGTAACCCCACTTTTCTATTTCTGGGGTGAGAGAAGGGGGAAATGCTTATAGAAAGTGAACCACCCTGGGGCTGGAGAGATGGCTCAGTGGTTAAGACACTTGCCTACAGTGCCTAAGGCCCTGGGTTCAATTCCCCAGGACCCACATAAGCCAGACCCACAAGGTGGTGGCCCTGGTACATTCTCTCTCTCTCTTTCTCTCACTTTCTCTATCATCTCTCTGCTTGAAAATGAATAAATAAAATATTGAATAAAAAAAGAAAGAAAGTGAACCACCCTGAAGGAGGACCAATAATCCTAAATTCAAAGAGTTCAAAAGTTGTCAACACAAAGCGTTTAATATAATTGACTTCCTGAACCAAACAAGCAAATCCTTGCCAGCATTACCTTCATTGTTTCAGAAAAACCATTTCCTTCAGTCACTTTTATTTGGGCTTCCCCACACTATTTGTAAGCAAAGCTTTAAAAAAGACATCGCACCCAGACATAAGAGGCCAGAGAAAGTTTGTTGGAAGAAGTGACACTCATGCCAAGAACAAAAGAATGAGTACAAAGTAGGTCCCAGGAAAAGCAAACAGCAAATCCACAGAGAAGATACAATTGGAAGACGGAATGAAGCTGAGTAAGAGGGACAGTGGTGAGAGATGGAGCCCAAGAGATATGACCCCAAGTCCTAGAGCCTGCCTTCCAGTGAAGGACAAAGGACCCTTCCTCATATGTTAAGGAAGAAAGAAACTTGGTGGACTATGGGAAGAAGTTTTGATCTTAGATATGCACAAAATTTTAGTTGTGCAGGATTGGGTGGGGGGTGGTGAGGACTGAAAGCCTGGTAGCCAACTATGTGCGTGTGGTTGGCAGAGTCATACTTCGCACTAGAAAATTGTTGGGAAGGTGAGTTTTATGTCATGTGCTATTTTCCCACAGTTAAAAAAAGGTGGTGTGATCATACGTTTAATTTAGAATAATCACAAGCACTGGAGAAAGGAGGCAGACATTCGTTAGAGACATGTTAAAAGTCTCTATTGAAATTATCTAAGTGAGACAGGATGGTAGCCAAAAATAAGAAAACAGCAGTGCAGTTGGAGAAAACAGAAGAAAGTTGTGAACCATTCTGTCAGTAGGCAACAGGTCTTGTTGGGTGAGCAGATGGGTGTGGTCAGCACCTGTATCCTGAACATCTGCTAAGTGGACTCCCATGCCAGGAGCTGTATTTGTATATCTTTTTGTTTTCACACCCACCACCATCACAATAAACAAAACTGTTCACTTTCCACCATATTAGCAGAGCTCAAAACATTCAATGACTCATTCAGGAAGGAACACAGAGGTAGCACACTGTAAGTCGTCCCAAGAGAATAGCCTTGATGAAGACAAACTATACACTTCACTAACCAATGGTTCCAGCTAATTCACATTCAGTTAAGGATCTCCAGGCTAATCCATACCTCCAAAACATTTATTTTATAGCAATCCATACTAGCTTTCTACTAGAACCCAAGATAGAGACATGGGTGTGTTTTATTGCACATGGCTCCTGCTATCCAAATATGTTTCATTCATAATTGAATGATAGGAGTCAAAATATCAAATTGAACAGTAAGAAATACCATGTTAAAGCCAAATGTCATGTTTTATGAGTTTGGAATAATAATATAGAAGCAAGAGTTGGATTGAATATTTTTGTTTAATATTTGTTTAATAATTATGATTATTTTTAAAACATGACTCATAAAAAAATTATTGGTAGCTTTATTGATCAACTTTGCTTATCCAATTTAATAAGTTTGACCCATGAAGTTTGTTTCACAAACCCATTAGTCAGTTGGACCCTAACATATGAAAATTCTAGTCTGGAAATAATTCACATGTGAATACGATGTTCAGAGATTAGTTTGGGAGCTAGACTCATGTGTGCTCTTCTTTTTGCTTTCTTTATTTTATTTGTTTATTTATTTTTACCAGGGCTTCGTAGTACTACAGATGAAGTCCAGGTGCATACACCCCTTGTGCATCTGGCTTTATGGGGGTACTGGGGAATCAAACCTGAGTCCTTAGGCTTTGCAGGCAATTGCCTTAACCACTGAGTAACCTTTCAGCCCCGTTCTTTCACTTAGATTATCTGTCAATCACTTTCTGAAAGGAAGAACAGAAAGTAAAAGTAATATTCCCATTGATCTGTTTTATGCCTGTCCAAAATCATAACCTCAAAAGATTGTGTAAAGATTTGTGAGGAGCAGGAGATGAAGGGCTAGAGGAGGTACATAGAAAAAAATGAGCTAATCCTTATTAACAGGGACTATTGTTAGACTGAAAGGAGGAATTGCAAAGCTGATAGGAACACTAGGGCCAGAGGAACCCAGTTGACTCCTAGGCTATCCATGGTCCCCAGCCCCAAGGACTGATCCAGACCGCCCAAGGAGGAGGATATCCAGCTGATTGGGGATGGGGAAGAGGGGCATTGGGGAACTGGGGATAACAACTCATTGTTTGCCCATTAAATAATGTAACTCATTATGGACAATAAAATAATAATAATAAAAATAATAATAAATATTTCAAAAAAAAGCTGATAGGACAATATGTGTGTCACAAATAGTGGCTTTCTGGGAGTGCCCTGGGGAGGACCCAGGATCCTCAAGTGGATGGGCAATGTGCCATGTCAGCAAATGAAACACAGGCGGACCTATGAGAAGACTGCTTGCTGAAAGCAAGGCAGAGTGCTGCTGGACCTCCAGGGCAGTGCCCAAAAGGAAGAATATCCAGTGCTGACCTTTATGAATGGATAGCCAGGGACCACAGAAGGCAAGCATGGCTTCATATGCCCCTGACAACCTCACTACAGACACACACCTGGGCACCACCTTTAAGCCTAAAACTATGGCATTTTCCTGCATACCGCAACCACTAAGAAAGTTCATGGACTAAATACCTTGCCACTTGGGTGAAACAGAAACACATTTGCTTTTAAAGGTATAAAAGGATGTGTCTTCCTCAACCAATAAATGAACTGATTTCCATTTGTAAGGATATTAATGCATATCATTATATAATTTGCATTGTTGTGTATGCAGTGTCAGTGGAAATACTCCACATGAACCCTAAAGGGTTTCAAGAAGAAAACAGTAATTGGGTAAAATATTTCAAGAAATTAAAAAAAAATGTTTGCAATATTAGCAAAACAATTGGATAGATTTGTTGAAGAGGGAAAATAATCTCCTTTATTCCTCCACTGTGTCTATACATTTTGAAGGGCGTCAAATTAAAAAGAAGGTCGTAGACAATCAACAAATGGTTGGGTCATGTTGGTGGACTAGAATTTTTCTGCATTGTGTTAGTATTTCATTGTTTGTTGTTATTTTGTCTAACTTTGAGGCAGTTTAGGGTGACTGGGCCCAGAAGAGTAGCAGTGTCCTTAACCTTATTTTCAGCCTCCACTGTGCCAGAGATACAGAAAAAAAATTGGCTG
Organism: Zapus hudsonius; assembly: GCA_004024765.1. Taxonomy (NCBI): domain Eukaryota; kingdom Metazoa; phylum Chordata; class Mammalia; order Rodentia; family Dipodidae; genus Zapus; species Zapus hudsonius. The sequence continues at coordinate 37,337 of PVHP010013163.1, read as the reverse complement.
ACCTGTTCTTCCACCTGAACTCCTCCCTGAAGGTGAAGTGGGAGGTCTCCTGGCTTTTCTGGTTGGTCAAACTTAACTACCTGAGCCAGCCTGAGCCCAGACCAATCAGCTGTCTCTCTGCCTCATCTGGGGTGGGAAAAAGGAAATACCATTGAGAGTTTTATACATGAGGAGGAGGCAAAGTTCTCTCTTCCTCTTCCTTGGCTGGCCAGACAGACCCCTAGTTCTGTTAAGTCCTATAGCCTTAGCCACAAGAGGGGCGTCTCCCACATGTGTTTTGTTTTTGTTTTTCTCACTCATCGTGAGAGCTCTCTGTACTCTCTCCTCTCCTCTTAATCCAATAAAGTGTCTCTCTAAATCTTGCCCTCTGCTCTATGAAATTAATTCTTTAACTTCATAAGACAAGAATTCGGGTACTCTAAATTTGTTAGTGTGTTGATAACCTCAAAATCCCCATTACAACTATGTCCTTGTAATGTGTGTGTGTGTGTGTGTGTGTGTGTGTGTGTGTGTGTGTGTGTGTGTCCTTGTAATTTTAGAATCTCAGCAGCAAAATCATAGAGGAATCAGTTATCTCATCCTCTGGCTAAAGGACAGACAAGGGCTTCATCTTTTAGGAAGAAGCAAACATTTAAGTCTGTCTCCCTTGAAGGCTTCTGCCTAGGACTTGCCTGGCTGCCTTGTGAGCTCTGTCTTCTTGTCTCAGAATTGTTTTCCTACTGATGAAACACTTTTCTCCTTCCAGGCACCAGAATCTAATTTAAACTCGTTCCTGTGAAGATCTAAAATGTCTACAAACAATTTTTCTCCCACATTTTTCATGGCAGAGAAAACACAGGAATAAATTTGATGCTTCATTCTTCCCGCCGAGCATTGTGTTACATTCCAGATGAAATGTAAGTCAAAGTGTTTAATTCAGATCTTTCCATAGGCTCTGCTTGCCTCAGACTCTGACTTGCCCTGGGATTCTGTCAAAGAAATGATTCTTCAGTGTTTCCTGTGAGCATTGCCAGGTGAAGTAGATGTGTTCTCTTCCTTTAAGGACTCTTGACTTGGGAAGCTGCCTTGTCACAAACACTATCCTTCCCTTTGGAAACAGGATCTCTGTGGTTTCAGGTCCCCTTCCTGAAATGAGTTCATCTTTTCTTTTGCATGTAAATATTTTATGTATTCAAGTGAGGGTCAGGGTTTCTGTGGGCATTTCACAAAGGACATGGCTCTTATAAAACCTGAATTCATGCATTAACATAATCAGCTTAGGAAGTCAAAGGTGCTTCTGAGGGAAAGCTGATTTCCTTTTTTCAAAACATGATCACTTCAACTGTAGCCAATGGTGTGCAGCAGCACCACAAAACAAATATGCTATTTTTCCAATGTGGCAAGAGGATGTTTTTCCCACCATGACAGCCATCCAAAGGAAATAAAGTAGACGAAGTCAATTATTTTTGTGAAATCCAATATGTGAAAATCTGTTTTTCACAATTATGAAGTGCCTATGCCTTGAAATGAGCCAAAATTATTAGTCCTCCCTCCATCCAAATAAGGAGTTTCACACTCATCTGCCATTTGGACTCATCCTAACAGATTTCTCCACACATAAAAACCTCAGAAATTTCTCTTTAATTTGCTTTTGAAATAGCAATGCAAACGTGATATTTTCACGTCTATCAGTACTATCTGACTTATTCATTTTTTGACTTTTCTTAAACATGTCCATGCTAGATTTATGCCACCCATTTGTAATCAGTGCAGTTGTGCCATCTAAAAACAGTGCGCTCTTAGGCAAGATATTTAGCCACAGGAAGACTCAGTGTGCAGGACCCTATGAAGCAAAGTGAAATTCATACAAACAAGGGGAGTGATGATTAAACAAGAATCTTATAAAAGATCTTAGGGGGGAGTTTGACAGCTGAAATGGGCTGCTAAAATTGTTGCTCACCTTATTATCTCTAAGAGGATATGACAGCAAGAAAATTCAAGCTCATGGTTACATGGGAAGTGAGACATGAGCTCGCATGAACGAATGGAAGCTCATTAGTCCCTTTAGTTCTGAACACACTAAACTGCCCAAAACAGACAATAGGGTGACACAGAGGGAAATCATTCATCTTCACTGAGAATGTCAAGAAGGATTCATACAAAGAGGACATTGCTCAAGCCATGAAGGATGAGGTGTGTTGTGTTTGGGGGACGTAATAGTGTATTAAAAGAAGAGGAGGAAATAGTGTATTAAAAGAAGAAAGGGTTATAAGGGATGGCAAGGCAGGATGATAGGAGAAGGGCAAAAGGAAGTATGTGGTATGTAAACAGAAAAGAGGTGGAGGGTACATGGGAGAGAGGAGGATGGAGAAGACAAGGCATGAAGAGAAACAACTAAAATAAATTATGTTTGAAAATAACATAATCATATCTAAAACCCTGCATGCTAATTTTAAAAATTAAATTAAAAAGAACACAGCTGCCAAAATATTGTCCATGGATCACAGTAGATACTCTGCCTTAATAAATAAGCATTGAATAAATGACAGCAACATGGAAACCCCATCCTGGTCTCAACGCAGTGGATTGGCATGTCTTGCGGTAAATCATTAAAAAAATCAATTGGTGGTTGGCATATTCCAAGAAATAGCATTTTTTTGTGGAGCCAATTCTGTCAGTCAAAAACAGAATGCTTTCTGAACTGAGTGGTTCCACGTCACCCCAACCTGAACCCCATTTTGACAGTGCTCTTTCTTTACAATAGCCTGTGAGAACACTCCATAGGAAAGAAAGTGTTAGGGGGAAAAGCAGGAAGGAAATAAGAGAAAAGACTTTGCTCAACAACAGAGACAGGCTTTATTGGGGAAATCCAGGCATGTCAGCAGCCACTTTCCTTACAGACTAGGGAATAATACTTACAGGGCAGTGGAGTCAAAGGAATTCTTTGGTTGCAAGGTGGCCCAACTTGCTTCAGGTCCTGGGCTACTTCAGAGAAGTGATAATCATCAGACAAGTGGTTTGGGCCATTCCAGGAAAGTAATGATAGGAATGGGTGGTTTGGATCACTCTGGGAAACAGAGAGTTACAACAAAATGGCAAGCAGATTCCAAAAATGCAGAGATTCTGGTTCTAGCAGAAAGGAAAGGTCAGTTAGGAGAATGAGATGTTTCTCCCAGTTTCATTTGCTTCAACCTCTGACTTCATGAAAATCTTGGAGCTTTTCCCTGCAGCATGCTGGGCTCATTCATCAGCCTGAGTCATTTTATCTGATTGGACTCAATCTCCCCCTCCTTTTGCTGCTGAATAAATCATCCTAGGACATGTTCAGGTTGGAGAAGGTTTTTTTTCTATAGGAATGTCCCACCTGCATTCAATCCTTCATTGATCTGGCTGAATCCTCAAACCCTAGGGAGAATGAATTGTGAAATAGAAGTCAAGTTCACAAAGATGGTCTTAGCACTTGGAACAATGCCTATATGAAGAGAGGCCACTCCTCCTTATCCAAGCTAAGGGGTTCTGGACAACTCTTCCATTTCTTTGCACTCTATCCCCCTGGGCTCCCTCCACAAACCAAGAGACTATATGCTCCAGACTTCTAAGAGGAAGCCTGAAGGCCTGACTCCACCAATTCCAATCAGAAGCAAGCAGCTGTTCTGAGTGATTCCTGAGCTTATCCCATCAAGGCTTGGATAACCGCAACCAGTTTTGCGAGGTGCTTTGCCCTAGACTTTTCCCCTCCATGGGTCGACCAGACCAGCCAATCTGGGAATCTTTACAGTTAACAACTTAACTCTTCTACAAACCGAGTTAAAAGAAAACCAGCTTCCTTTCTATTTAAAATTCAGTGTTTAATTGCGTTTTTTCCTTTCTCTTGGGGGACAATGGAATAGACGCATCTAATTGGCCAGAATTAAAGGAATCTTTTCAAGGGTGTGCACCAAATCCAGATATCTGTTAGTTAGACTTGAGAGAAACATTATAGAACTTTTACCGCTTCCTTCTGGGATTCTGTACTCAAGGCAGGTGACCCATATGCCTTAGAAAAGAGTTAAAAAGAAAAGAATTCAAAGGTGCATTTCTGGGATAGAGACGCTGCAAATAATGCTGATGTTGGCTTGTGTGGTTCAGAGGGCACCTGCATCCCAGGGAAAACTGAAAACTGTTCCTGCTCAGGACAGGAAGGAGCAAGAGTTTCTTCTCCTTAGAGCAAGGGAGATAGCTCTCTCTCTCTCTCTCTCTCTCTCTCTCTCTCTCTCTCTCTCTCTCTCTCTCTCTCTCTCTCCCTTTTTCTCTTGGACATTTGGGTTTCATGGGACGCCTAGGGGAGCCACGAAAGCGCCCAGGGCCTGACGTCATTGACCATCAGCTGACTGTGTTCTGGGCCCAGCTCCACACCTGTCCTTGTCTCTGTGGTGGCTACCCGAGCTCCCACCACCACCAGCCAGGCTCCAGACTGCTGGGGCCACACTGGCCCTAAGAATCAGAACCCTAAACTCTCTGCTTCGGTGCTGGCATCCCCACTTAGTCTACTCAGACCACCACCGGGAGGTTTCTCCTCTTAGGCTAGGCAGAACCTGGGCAGGCGGGAAAAGGGTGTTCCAAAGGAAGCCTGGCAGCCTTTCCCTAGCTCTGATCTCTTTCCCCTACTGGAAGTAAGAAGAAATTTAATGTGCGAAACATACAAGAGACACTGGTTTTAACGTCCCGCTCCTTTTTTTCCACCACCGACTGGATCGGTGGAGTAGACTGTCACAGGAAGCTGCCTGGCGGTATGATTGCTGCTTCCTGGATTTGGATTTTAACCTGAAAGTTGGCATTGGAAAAAAAAAAAAAAGTGAGGTGGGCCGACAGGAGCCCCTCCACTGTGTGGCGCTGGGCTCCAGGAGTCCGTGGGCAAAGCGGCCTACGAGTCCTGGCTCCGCACCTGCCAAGGACCTGAGCCAGAGCCCAAAAAAGAACCGCGGAGGAACCGCGGGCCCGCCAGCTGGAGCGCTGGGTGACCGCGCTATGGGAGGGCCGGGGGCGCCGGGCGCCCTCCGCCTTCAAAACCCGGGGGTCCTGACCAGATCTGGGCGCTGGGTACCCGCCGCCACCCGCACAGCCCCCACCCCGGGGTCCGGGGGGCGTGGCTTGTCGCGGGGGCGGATCTAAGTCGCCGCCGGTGTCCGTGCGCTCTGACAGGTCTCCGAATTCCTCCCGGGCCCCGGGTCGCGCAGCCCGCTTCGGAGCGCGGCCGCCGCAGGGGTGGCCCGCCGCGGGTCCTTGGATCCAGAGGCGTCTCGCCGACCTCCAGCGGCCTGGGCCTCTCCTCTCGCCGCCCGCAAGCCTCCATCCTCGGGCTCAAGAATCGGCGCCAGCGCTGCTCTCCGCGCTCGGAGAGAACCCTCCTCCCTACTTGTTCTTTTCCCACTTCTCCCAGCTCCAGGCCAAATGGACTCCGAAGGGCGAAGTGAAGGGGATGGGAACTGTGTGCTGCGAGCCCCTAGAGTCGCTGCTGGAAGGGGTGACCTGGTCCCATAGCCAAGGCTGGGACCCTGGGGCTAGCGCCCCTCCACCATTCTCTCCGAAGAATGCTCACGTCCAGAGACAGCGTTGCGCGGTCACTGTTAGCTCTGCAAGTGGCGACGAAGCCAGAGACTAGCCAAAGGAAAGAGCCTCCGCACACCTCTCTTCCTCCAGACCAATTGTTCGGTGACTTCTTAGAGCGGAGGCTACCACCTCTCCAACCCTCCCGCTGAGCACCCTGCCACCTCACTGTCACCCACCCCTCCGGCCTCATTGCTCCCGCCTCCAGCTCCGCCCCGGCTCCCCATCCCAGCGCAATGGAGTTCTCAGAAGAGCGATGATTCCAGCCACGGCTGCTAACTTAGCACCCACACCCTTCGTAGCCGCAGGTCACCCCCGACCAGCCCTTTGGAAGCCGCCGAGCCGTGGGCGTTCGGAGCCCAGTGCCGCAGCCTGGACCCGCCCGACGCGCAGCAGAAGCTCGGCGGCGCCCGGGTGCCCAAAGGCTGCGCCAAGACGCTGAGTCTTGAGCTGCCAAGGAGCCGGAGCTTGGGAAGGGGGCTGCGTGGCTCGTGGGGACACTTTGCCACCACCGTCACTGCAGACCCAAGCTGCGCTGATCGGCGGGAGGGTGGCTCTCAAGGACTGGGGAGTCCGCCGCTATCTACCCGGAGCCCATTTGCTCCAGGGCGCACTATGACCTGACCTGTGGGGACCCCTGGTCAGGGCTCCTGAAATCAGGCAGCCCAAGAAAGAAAAGAGATCGCAGTTACGCTCCGACTGGGGAGTCTTGGGGTGTTAGGAACCTCCCCCCGCCAACTGCCTCCAGCAGTGTCTGCGCCTCTCTGCCCACCGACCCGCGCCATGGAGCCCTCGGATGTGCGCTGCCTGAGCGGCAGCGAGGAACTCTACACCATCCACCCGACGCCCCCGGCCGGCGACGGCGGGAGCGGTTCGCGGCCGCAGCGGCTGCTGTGGCAGACGGCGGTGCGGCACATCACCGAGCAGCGCTTCATCCACGGACACCGGGGCGCCGGCGGCGGCGGCTCCCGCAAAGCCTCCAACCCCGCGGGCGGCGGTCCCAACCACCACGCTCCGCAGCTGTCTGGAGACTCAGCACTGCCGCTCTATTCGCTGGGGCCCGGGGACCGAGCTCACAGCACCGGCGGCACCAAAGTATTCCCGGAACGCAGCGGGAGCGGCAGTGCCAGCGGCAGCGGAGGAGGTGGCGACCTGGGCTTTCTGCACCTTGACTGTGCCCCCAGCAACTCGGATTTCTTTCTCAATGGGGGTTACAGCTACCGAGGGGTTATTTTCCCCACCCTGCGTAACTCCTTCAAGTCTCGGGATCTGGAGCGCCTCTACCAGCGCTATTTCCTGGGCCAGAGACGCAAATCCGAGGTGGTGATGAACGTGCTGGATGTGCTGACCAAACTCACCCTCTTGGTCCTCCATTTGAGTCTGGCCTCTGCCCCGATGGACCCTCTCAAGGGCATCTTGCTGGGCTTCTTCACTGGCATCGAAGTGGTGATCTGTGCCCTCGTGGTGGTCAGGAAGGACACCACCTCACACACGTACCTGCAATACAGCGGTGTGGTCACCTGGGTGGCCATGACCACCCAGATCCTGGCAGCAGGTCTTGGCTATGGGCTTCTGGGAGATGGCATAGGCTATGTCCTCTTTACGCTCTTCGCCACGTACAGCATGCTTCCGCTGCCACTCACCTGGGCCATCCTGGCTGGCCTGGGCACATCGCTACTGCAAGTGACCCTACAAGTGGTGATCCCCCGGTTGGCAGTCATACCCATCAATCAGGTAACTCCTGCTTATCTTATCCCACTCCTCCCCGGCATTTCCCTGTATTGTTCATAAACAGATTGCAGAGAGCTACCTCAATCTGAGTCTCCTCCCCCAGCCTGGCACTGCAGCCTTGAACCTAAGAGCCTTTGAGTGACTAACGGGATGGTTGCCCTCCTTGGAACAAGTGGAACAAAATGACCTCTGAAAGTTTCTACTAACTTTACTTTTCCACTCCGATATTTCTCTGATATCCACTAGTAAAGTTTCTTTTTATTGCCACACACTCACACCCATGGTCTGTATACAGGTTTCTCGGAGAGCAGGAGACAGGAGAAGGAAAGTACCTAGCCATAGACGGTCACTTCCATTTTAATAGCTTAACTCATAAGAGCCAAAGTAGGTTGTTGTAAGGGACTCTGGGACTCAGTGTGACTCAGTTCTAGGTGGACCCAACCTTTGCCAAACATCTAATGCAAGTGTTCTTTCAGCACAGTTCACACAATCCCATGACAAGGGTTTTATTTGAGAAATCTATACTGCCTTGTGACCTCTCATCACAAACCCAGTGCTCTGAATGAATCAGTCTCCGGGAACTGAAAGATGGCAGGTTTCTGGCAAAGAATAAAGGGTGGATTTCATGAAGCTAATTTGACAAATTTAGGTGGAATCCTGTTTTCTGAACATCCTTTCTTCCCAATTTCTCTTCCCTTCTCATTTAACGTGGATGTTTGTGTGAACAAAGTTCATGTCCTCTATGGCTGAGAAGATAATCACAGACTCTTGTTAAGATTCACTAATGCCAGTTGGTAATTAGTGGCCTGGCATTATGTTTACCAGTGGCCTGGCATTATGTTTACCAGATATCTATCTGACAGGTAGCAGGTGGGAGAGTGAGGTTCGTGGCTTCTCAGTAAGGAAGGAAAGGTTGTTAATGAAAGTGATATGGATAGAAAGCTATGTGAGGTGTTTGTGGCAAGGGTGCCTTGTGTATGCTCCTGCTCTGGGCTAAGCCTCTCTTTTACTTTTGCCATATCAGAACCTTAAAACTCCTCTGCTTTGTGGTTGAGTTTGAAAAGATTATTCTTAGACACAAGGAGCACCATTAAAGGGCTTTACCCATTATTGACTTCTGGAGTTCAACTGGGTTTAGGGTTCTGTCTCTTGGCTCCTCTGTCCATTTGCTCAGATAACTTATCTGGCAGGCTGCTTTTACAGTGCTTTCTGAAGTGTCTCCATAGTCCAAGCAAGAACTATAGAAAGTCTGTGGCTGTGGTCCTCAGACATGAAAAGAGGAGATTAGAGCCTGCGTAAGAGCTGAGCAGAATGAACTTTTCCTTATTAAAGGCAATAGTTTTATCTCAATATCTTCACAAGTCTTTAAGGCTTGACACAGAATAAAGTTTCAATAAGGGAAGAAGGTATCCTATTTTTGCTTGAGCTAATATAATGCTTATATCAATTGAGTTTCTCAAGGCTGTGTGCACATTGATCTGAAACCTGGATCATGCAACCCACTTTTCTGCAAGGACTTTCATTCTTTTTGCATTTGATTATATATGATTCCAGGTCGTCTTTTACTTGATTATTCCTCCTCTCCTCTGCCTCACATCCTCTACTTTCTCCTGCTTCTCTCCTCTTTTTTGAAAACCTAACCTCAGTTGTTTTCACAACATATCCTAGTTACTGGGCATGCACAGAAAATCCCACTTATTGTAACCAACTGCTTCTCAAGTAGTTGCCTTTCTTGGTGAACATTACTGAAAGACTTCGACAAGTAAGTTGGGGTAGTATTTAGAACAACACATCCCAAGTGTCAAATTACGAATATCTTCAATGTTCTAAGTATAGACATTCTTGTTTCTTGCCAAATGAATCCAGAAAGTAAATTTGGATCCATATTTGTTTTATATTCTACTCAAATACTACCAGATGGGAGAAGATTAAAAATAACCGCCCATGTCTTCCCACTCCCACCCCATCATAAACAGCCCTCCACTGTGAAAACCAAGGTCTTGGCACATGTAAACTAAGTCCATTTATTTTCCGTATTGGGTGAGTTACCATTTTGTAGGTTAAATCACCTTACATCAGAATGAAGGAACCTGGACCAGAGCACTGTCCCCTCAGCCTAGGTGCAGAAGGATCCTTTAAACGTTTAGCTTTGGTGCCCCCTACAGGTTTAAATTTCTTTCCTAGACCTTAAGAATAGATGAAGTGGAGAGTTAATCACTTAGTAATTTTTTAAAATATAAGTATGCTGCATAATTTTCCTTGTTTGGTAGAATATAAAACATGATTAAAACCTGATAATAACCTCGCAGGGCAACTTCAGTGAAATAACTCCATGCCATAATGATAAGCTGGCTTCTGCTTCTGTCTTCCTTCCTTTTCTGTTGCTTCCTTCTAAGCCCTGAACTCTTCCTCCATTTTTCTGTCTTTCTAATGTCTCAAGATCTGTCCTTCTTCTGAGTCTATGCACATGCTTCGCAGAGCCATTTCCCCCATATTCATATGACCTCTAGACTCACAGAATTAACACTCCGGCACATGGCTTGCTTTAGTATCACCAGAACACATGCATTACTTGAAATTATCAGATTTTTAATCTTTTGGTGTGTATCTCTGTGAAGCCCTTGTGCTTTAAAGAACATACAACTTAAATGGCACGTGACTGCCTGTCATAGTTACTACTTTATTCTTAACAGTAATCAAATGCCAGGTATAGGACAGGCACCCAATAAATTCCACCAGGTCTACAAGACTACTAGCCACCAGGGCAATATTTGAAGATACACCAGGTGTTAAGGAAAGACTTCTCCTGCACACACACACACACACACACACACACACAGATACACACACATGTCACAGACAGGCTTTATCCATAAGCACCTCTTGAAGAAGTTTAAACAATTCCTTCTATTAGTATAATATTTTACATATAACTAAATGTCTTTGTGGGTGTTATATCTGATCATGATAAGTAAGTGATGACATCCTTCATTTTCATTTCCAAGAAAAGAGAGCAGATTCTTAGAAACGAAGGGGCATCCTGGAGACTGACAGCCAACACAAGGGTCAAGGGCAAAATTCAAATTCAAGCTCCAATGCCAGCCATTCTTCAGTAAGTCTTGAGGGTTTTTTATATTTTTTATAAGCGCATATTCATAGGAGATGATAAAGAGTGAGGAATACTTGTCTCACTATTCAAGAGAGTAATAACACACATAGCACATGAATGAGCATTCAGTGAAAAAGCCTGAAGGAAATTATGAGAGAAAAATGACAGAATGGCTGGGCACAAATTCTTTGTAATGAATTCATCATTCTGCTCAGCTGGATACAATTTTGTGAATGAAAGCCATAAACCTTCCAGTATCATCTCTCTCCATTAACCTTAATTTCCTTTAAGAGGATGGCTCAGGTTTAACGTGTAGCATTTTCAAAAATCAAGGAGCCACTATGAGAATAGAGAGTCAACACACCTTGCCAGATGCTTCCCTTCACTGGAAATGTCATTTTCAAAAGTAATAAATGAGCCAGTGATTGCCTTTCCTTAATCCAAGCCAGGAGTATCTGCTTCTATTTTTTTCCTTCTCCCAAAGGAGATTATTTCTGTGTCTTGAAAGGACAGCATCCATGCTGCAGGCCTCTGCTAACCCTCTAAGATGAGGACTAACAACCCCTTTGGAACTTGCTTTCTACTGTAGGCAGGAGATGGAATCTGCTAAGACCCATCCAGGAAGCTCCTCCTCAGCAAAGAAATAGTTTGTATCTCTTCTCTGCTCAACTAACGGACTAATACCACTCTCCCACTCCAACAAAACAGAGTATTGTCCAGGGAAGATAGAATTACCCATATATTTTTCTGAGCCGAGTAATAGGGGAAATATTGAGGGACCTTCAGAAGATTCAAAATCCAGTGGAAATCGCTCTTTTCATTTCAGTCCTGCAAAGCTCAGCCACAGGTCACACACAAGGTCTGTCATTAACTCCTCTCTTGGGAAGTTTCACCCAATTTAACTTAGGTCAGCTTCATGTATGTGACTCAAATCAGTGATATGAATGCCTTGTCAGACTCTTTCTAAAATATTGACATTTCCCCCACACTTCAAACCAGTTCTTTATTTTGCCAATTCAAGTTGTCCATCAGAAAATGCATTCAAACATATGCATAAAGAAAATGTCAATAATAAGGTTATCCCTGATCCATTCTTTCACAGAGTAGAGAAATTCTAAGCACGGTTGCTATAATTGGCATTTTATTCTATTTTAATTGCAAGTGACAATAATATGAGCTACCTAACATTTGAAACTCATCTTGTTCTCATTCCTCAGCTCATTAGTGATAGCAGGGTGGAAATCATTTAGTTATTGGAAAACCGAGAGCAGTAATATTTAACCAGAAAGATTGCTGCACTGTGCCTCCCTCTTGGGGATCCTAAAATGTTACAGCTAGTGGCTAATTAGTCTTCAGTGCCTCTTGGTGAGGCAGATAAGCGGAAGTGTCAAAGAGGAGGTGATTTCTCAAAGACAACTCTATAAGTAAAGGCAGTCAGTCTATAAGTAAATGCAAATCCAGGTTAGACATCGCTCAAGGTCATGCTGTCTGCTTTGAGTTTCCCATGCAGCATTTCTTTATCTGTCTTCCATACATTCCATCAAAAAGCAGAGACTGCAGACAAAAATGTGAATGAAGTAATAATCCTTAAACATGACTAACCGTGAAGACCAGTTAGTCCACTATTTGTCTACTAAAGAATTCTTTAGAACATGCAATTTTTATATACTAGGTAAACTAGCAGTGAATGCTAGGAGCAGCTGGAAGTTAAGGGAAAAGCAGACCTTCTATCTGGCTTAAATATATATTTCCATTATGTTAAATGAAGGATTGTCTTTGCAGTAAAAATAAAGCAGAATAATAGAATTAGAACATCACTCTCCTCATTGTACAACTTAAACATAAGCATATGATGTCATATGTTCTTTGTGTAAGTCTCTGTAGCTAACACAAATCAAATAAAGAGTTCCTATGACTCCTTAATGTACAATAAATGACATGGAACTTAAATCACTTCCATTTGGTAGTTGATATCAAGGTAAACATTCACTTCAGAGCCCATGATGATCCATTAAGTAAGGATTACTAGGCTCCAATTTCATGCACCTCATAGGTACTGTGTGCATTTTCAAACACCAAATGCCTCCATTTCTGTACATTCTTTCAGAGAACTCATATAGGCTTTAAAAAATAATTGCAGCTCCCAGTATGTCTGAGAAAAGTGCCTTTCAAAAACAGATTTGAGTGTCAACCTTTCCCAGGAGTTTTCTATGAATGCCAGCAAAGAGATATTGTGCTCTCTTCCTTATGAAAAATGCCAGAAGTCCTTTTTCATCCTTTTCTTTTTTCTTCTTTCATATCTTTGTTTGTTTCTGCATGTATGCAATACTGCACAATGGACTTTGTAAAAGATTTTACATTTTTTTAAATGACTGTTGAAATGATCACATAAGCCCATTATCTCTGGCCTGTAGACATCTTTGCCTGAGAGATGCAAATAGGTCTGGTGTCTGTGTAGAGAGAGTTGTAAGTGGATTGTGTGGTATGTGCTTTGCAAGATTGAATTATAAATTTGTTTCCTTCATATCCGGTCCTATCACCTGACTGGCATCAGTGGGCCAGAGTTCAATTAGATTAGAACTGGGAACACTGGTGTGTGTGGGGGGGGGGCTGTGATGCTTGAAGCAGCTGCTACAATGTCGTGCTAAGTAGGACGAATGCATTAGTCATATTTACACTTTGATGACTGATGACATTTTAAGAGCTCACCAAAAATAAGTGTAACCAAGCATCAAAAGAAAAGATTTAAGGGCGTAAAAGCAATTTATCCCAAATTCATTGCTTCTAGCAACTTGTAATCAGAGGACGCTACTGCGATCATCCAACGTGACACTTCGTTGCCATCGAAATATCTCTTGAGATGCTAATTTATTCATTTCACAAGCAGGGCTATGTATGTCCAGTCTACATGTATTTCTGTACAGAACATAGAAGACATTTGCAATACCCATCACAAACTTTCTCTCATCAATGAAGGGACACAGTGTTATTCCTCTGAGAGACCAGTACACTCCGAACACCCATTTGCACAGCATTATCAGTTCACTTGACAGATGGCTTCTGAAGCATGCTAATGGCTCTTTTCTGGAACTGAAGTAAAGGAACTTTAAGTTTGATGGCAGCATTGAATATTGGAAAATATCTGTGACACATGGGTCTGAACTTCAGTTGGCCAGATAATGGGTTATGTAAATAATATGTCCCCAGGATCATCTTGAGGCTAGAGCAAGGGACGCTGCTTTAGTCAGACATTGAAGCAGGGAAGCCAGTATCCTGTGCAGTGTGCTTCCCCAGGAAACCAAATTGAATTTATACACTCAAATGATATCTTGTGAGTTTTGTTTATGAAGGACTATTTTAGGAAGTCAGGTCATTTAAACTGCAGTTGGAAAGCCAGCTTTTCTCTCTGCAAGATTTTTCACAGTCAGCCCTGTGGGGTAGAGGAAGAATGCAGAGTGGATTAATTAACCTTGGAGATGCCAGACATTCTGTAGGAGGCCCAGCCACATCCTGGTCAGAATGAAAGCCATTTTCCTAGAAAATGCCTCCATGTGACCACCTTCCCAACAAATGAAGTAAATTTACAACATGTAGTCAGATAAACCTGTATTTGCTAGATTATTTGATATCTCTGCATAAGGCCCTTAATAAATGCCTGCAATTTGATTTTCATTTACCTAAGTTATATATTTTAATATGTGCAAACCTTAAATACCCACTAGCTACTGGGCTTTATTTTCTATCCCTTTTACTCCACTTTCTACATTATATGCCTCATCTCTGGTGTTACAAATTGCAATATGTCTTTGTAGCACAAAACTGCCAAATTATAAAATTATGAAATTATGCATGATAAAGATATGAGCTAAATATAACAAAATGGCAAATGTTTCAGGGTTTCTGTTGAAGTAAGTGGACTGCCATCTGTATATAAAGTCTCAAGCTATCTAAAATTTTCACCTGAAAACAAAAGCAATATTCACTTCACTTTGTAAACAGCACATCCTTGTCCTGTTTCAGCTGGTTTTCCAGTTGACTGGAGTTAAACTGTTGCACTCCTTCTTTCATCGATTGTGTGTGTGTGTGTGTGTGTGTGTGTGTGTGTGTCTGTGTGTGTGTGTGTCTGTGTGTGTGTGCGCCTATGTGATTGCACGCTGAATGAACAAGATTGCTTATAAAACAGAGACAACTGAGGAAAGCCAATACATAATCAAAACACATGTATTTTTCTTCACCTCAGAACATAAGAAAAACAGCAAAAATAATTTAACAGAACAGGGCTGGAAGTAAATATAAAATATCATTTCTCAAATACTTGAGGATAGATGGCTGCATAGTAAAAGGTCTCAAATATTTGAAATTCTGCCATCACAGAGACTGGTTATTTTAGGTGCACCTCTTAAGCGATGGAATCAAGACCAGTGTGTGAATGAATGGCCATGTGAAAGGTGAGCACCTTTATAATTCAGGGAGTAGTTCTTTTCAAATAATGAGCTCCTTGTCTTGGGGATTATCCAGAAGATAGCTCTACCCATCCAAACCATCAAGGGTGTCAAAAGGGAGCATCCCAAATAGGCTGATTTTTGTTTCCCCTCAGGTCAGTTGAAAGCCACTGTCTGCATGTGCAAGCAGAAACAGTCATGGTTATTTTGCATTCAGAAAAAAAGGGGAAAAAAAGAAACCTTAAAGGTAAGGGGAATCTGTTAAATAAATCTCCTCTTTTAAGAGTTCCTCTGGGAACCCTGTCTAGAAAGCCCATTTGTATTTTAGGGATCAGAATTAGTAGGTATATGATTACTTGATCTGCAAAAAGAATGAAGAGAAAAAGAACAGAAAGAAAGAAGAAACTAAATTTTGCTGCAAAACAAAAACAAAAACAAAACAAACAAACAAAACTCAAGACTGCCTTAGAAAGAATAAGGCAGTGAATATGGAGTCAGTCAAGTGTTCCCTAAGAGCTGGTTAGGTTCTAGGTTCTAGAACGCAGCTATGTGCTAAACTGGCCAGGTCGTTGCTAATAGAGCTGATACATGAATGGATTTGGTAAACTATCACATGACTGTAGTGCGGAGGCTAAGAAATTTGCTCATGACTCTCAGAACACATCTGAAGGACAGGATTCAGTAAATAAACGAATTCAGATTTTGGTGTCTTTAAAAACCTGTATATCTCTAAAGGATGAAACCTTCTTTAGAAGTTAGAGTAAAAGAATGTTCAGGCTGTAGGAGAAACAGTAAGTTGATATGGCCTTCATTTTTGTCAAAAGAGTATAAACGACACTGGAGAAAGACTCAGAGGCCAGTTACAGATGCATCAACTTATTACAAACTGAGTACAACACATATCTTGTGACCAGAAGACATTAGGAGCATGTGTCTGTCTCATGCTTCTCTGTATTTGTGGGAATTCTTATTCTGTTCATAATGATGCACTAAAAGCTGGGCAGCTTCCCTGAGGATCCAGACAGCCCCTCACCACAGACGGGAGTGCTGGCAGAATCTTTGGCAAAGCTCATGTCTATCCTTGGCACATCCTGTACCCTGTGCCTTGCTCTATGACAGCAACGTAGTAATATCTCCACATACCCACCTGACTATAAGCCCTTGAAGGCCAATCACTGTATCCCATTCATCTTTGTGTCCCTAGCACTAGCAAGGCATGGCACGGATGACAGCTTTGAACACCACACTTTGGATGAATGGAATGAATGATAATTATATAAGCATCTCCTTCCTCTCACAATCATACATTCAACAGGGAAGGAGAAAAACCAGTTTATTGATTCAAGACAGGAAAAAAATACATCAGAAATTATTCCATGGTGTGCTTTGTATAAAATGCCTCAACTTCAGTTCTTGCCACACATATGTGAAAGAAGTTGTTAGATAATATGAAAGAAAACTGAACTAGTTATCCAGAACATTTCATTAAAAATAGATGCTGGGGGAGGGGGAGTCATTCTTATCCTGGGCATAGCTACTGGTGAGGGATGAGCAGAAGAAATATGCTGTGATCAAGGGGGATAAGAGAGGACAATGGAGGGAACATAGAATCAAAATGTAATATATGTGTATAAAATGTCTAATAAAACAAAATGAAAATGAATGTATAAAAGCTACAGAATTGAATTGTCCATTCCTAAAACTTTTGAATGGATCATACCTTTCGGGTCAAAGTCGAGTTCAAAAACTAACAAAGTGGTCATTTTCTTCTCTTTCTTTTCTGCTCTTTGGCACCCTGGCTCTGTATCTTAGGACCCCACATCAGTTCATTGCTTCATGGTATATTTGAAATCCCTTCTTTTTTTAAAAAAATATGTTTATTGATAACTTTAATATATGAACATATTGCTTATTGGTCATATTGCTATTGGGTTATACTCTTATGTTTCCTCTCCCACAACCTCATCCCACTGAGGGTCCTCCTCAGCGGGATTGTTGGTCTTCCCTGTGGGGTCATTTATGCACCCATGTAGGGGACAATGCCTCCAGATACTCCTTTCTACCTTATGGCTCTTATATTCTTTCCACCAGCACTTCTATGTTCTCTGAACCTTGGAGGGCATGTTTTAAGTCTCAGTTAGTGTCGAGCCCTAGGCCGCCTCTGATTTTTGACCTGGATGAATTGGAGTCCTTAGTTCCTAATGTCATCTCCCTGGAGGGTGTCCTCAGGCTAGCAGTGATAGCAGCACTCATGTCTAATCCACCATGTCGACTGTGATGTTCCATGGGCCCTGGAAGGTATGTGTGGGGGCGTGACAGAGCTGCTTCCTTTGACATCTCACTGTAGCCTTCCTGATGCATGCTCTATGTTCACCATCTGGCTTTAGATAGTTGTTGCTCAGGGCAGGAAGTACTCCTACCTTCCAGGCTGAGTCTGGTAGTCCCCCATGCCGGGCTACCCTGCCTCACCCCCACTTGGGGCCACCCTGCCTCTCCCACATGCCGGGAGCCCCAACCCCATGCAGAGTCACCCTGATTCACTGGTCAGAAGCAAGCACTGAACACATCAGGGTGACTTCACTGGGCACCAAAACTAGATGAATGCTTTAGTTTTCTGCAGCTTAAATTCAATCATAGAAAGATCAGGTTGCATCCTGATTAGTCCAGTTTATAGTTTGTAGACTGTCATGCTGCAAACTGAAGCCTGAACCTACTGGAATTCACGAAAAGTCTTCCAGAATGTCACAGGGAAATGCTCTGACTTTAATTCTGGGAAGTATCTTCTTTTCTGCAATTTTCTACTTTCAATTAGTTCAAAAAACAAAATCAATGACAGCAAGCTTTTTTTCTTCTAAACTCAAACTTCTAAAACGCCCCACATTCCTCAGTAAGCAGGAACTCCTGGCCTATTGGTGGGCAGCTCACTTGAAGATGAGCTCAAGGCTCCAGGTGGTCACCAATCAATAGATACCAAGTCTCGCCTTTGCTATTTATGAGGGCGAGACATTGTCCTTGTCTCTTGCCTAGTGAATAATGACATCATGTGACCTCTTGGGGACTCTCCAAGTTGTCTCAGCCAGAGAGAAACTGCCAATGGACAGTTAGAGATATTTTTGAAACCATGTAAGTACATTTCCTTAAAAACACTGAAACCACAAATTCATATCCTATTCTTGCTATGGATTTTTCTCAGTAGCTTTGGCTGAAGAAATGACTTTGTCTACTTTGGGGCCAATTTTTCCTCATGCCTAAAAGGCTGGAGTGAATATCAAGGGTTTCTCAATACCCTTTTCTGCATGTATCACTGCTTACCTGCCCAACTTCTCTGTCTCCTGCTACCCTACTCTTCATTTTCATGTTCTTTTGACATCTGAGCTGTGAGCTTCAGCATCATGTAGGGCACCTGAGTCACTGTTGAGTCTCCGTGATACTGTCTAGAGCCCACTATAAACCCTTCTCATCAGGTATCTTTAGGTGTTGCTCTTTAGTCCACCTCTTTGATCTTGGGGCCCCTAAAGTTTCCATCCCATACTTCTATAACGCCCACTGTCTCACTCCATATCGCTTCCTGATCAATCTCATAGCTCCCTCCTTGGGGTAAAGTTCACTCCTTGCTGTGTCTTTAATCAGTCTTCTCCACCAGGCCTGAAACCAGGCCCTCTTAGTGACCTCTTCGATACCTCTATTGGAGTGTCCTTCAGGCTGTCTACCTTGACACAAGCTCCCTCCCACCCAACATGCATGTGAAACTGGTGCTTTAGTCTCTCACAGCTGGGATCTGTCCACAGCTCTCTATTCTGCTCTTTCGATTCTCATAGTCTCTCAGCTCCACTATTTCTCATGTCTTTCTATTTCTTGTTTGTGGCTTATAAGCAGTGAACATTTATTTCTGATATTTTCATAGATCTGGAAAGTCCACAAATTAAGAAATGGCAGAATCAATATCTGATAAGTGTCTACTTCCTGGTCCATGTCCACCCTCTTCCTGTGTCCTCCTAAGTTGGAAAAGAGAAGGCAGCTGTCTGATAGGGACACTAATCCCACTCAGGACATGATCACCTCCTAGAGGCTCTATCTCCTTGGGAGTTAGTAAGTCAAAATATGAATTTGGAGGGCTCACAAACATTTAGACCATAACAACATTCTTTCATCATTCATCAGTCCTTTCCTTCACTTAGTCTTTCATATGAAAAAAAATTTCTGGAGTACTGGGATGTTCTGGATGGAAGCAGGAGGTGGTGGTAAAGAAACCAATACAGGACCCTGCTAATGAACAGATGACCATCTGGGTCTATAAGGAACCGTCAATCAAATAATAATGTGGATAAGTGAATGACTCCAAACTGAGTTGTGTGTGGTGAAGGCAGGTTGGGGTATGGCTAGCATCGGGGAGGTCACGGACCCCTGGTGCCCTGCGGGTAGCCCAAATCTTGCTGGCCATCAGGAGAAAGGGCTTGATCCCGTGAGGCGTATGGTCGGACAGACACACACAGCCAGGAGAAATTTCGGGCAAATCTCATTTTACTCCAGCTCCCAAAACCCTTTTATAACCCGAGGCTGCATTGTTCAGCCTATTTCTCTCAAGCAATAAGATCAACAAACAGGATCAAGGCTTATCAACTACTTCCTTTGCCTCCTGGGATTAAAGGCATGTTGGGATTAAAGTTGTGTGCTACCACACCTGGCTTTATTCCATATTCTAAATTTTAGCTTAATGTTACTCACTTAGGCTGGGGCCCAACATCTAGGGAGAGCAAAGTGAAGCATCGGTTTGCGTAGATTAAACAAACACCTACTCCCAGAAGCTGACCTTGTGATTGAGAGGAAGTGATCTTTAAATGTACTCTGGGCAGGTAACTTGCCTTATCCATTTGAAATGAAAATTTTAACTAGTACTTTTTTAATTGAGAACTTCAATATATGGACATAGTGTAAATTGATTTTGTTTCTGTTCCTTCATCCACTTTAGTCCCCTCTTCCCCTCGGTATTCCAACAAAGGCTCCTCTTTCTAGGTCATCCTTCCTCTGTTTTGTTTTCTCTTCCTTTTTTCCTCCTTGGTACTCCTTGTCAAAATGAGCTCAAACAGTGCAGATCTTTCCAGGGTTCTCAGTAACCACTGTGGGTTCATGTCTGCAGGATAGTGTGCACAAGTACTCCTTCTCTGCTATCACTCTTCTATTCTTTCTGCCCCCCTCTTATACAATGTCTTGTGATGCTTGGAGGGCTAGTATTTTAACATTATTCTTACTTTGTAAAGAAGGACTAGGGATTCACAGGTGAATTCCTGTGAATTGGAACTATGTTTTCCTTGTTTTTTTTTGTTTGTTTTGTTTTTTAATTACTAAGCCATGCACTCTTAGAGGCTATGGTGTCCTTTATATCTCTTGAGCAGATACTGACACATTATAAAAGAATCTCACAGCCATAGCTGAGGCTTGTTAAATAAATGTTTAAATATTCATATGAGCACTGGTTTTGCTGCTTTCTATTTTACAGATGAGGGTGTTGAGTTTAGAGGTGTGGTATTATTTCCCTCTGATCATGTGACTAATAAAAGATTCCAATACTCATTTGTCCAATTCAAAAACCACTTTGTTCCAGTTAACGGTGGGTTATTTACTTCAGAGGCAATGAGTTAAAAGTATCAAAGAAAAACCACAGTGAAATTTGTATTCCAAATAGCAGCAATGTTTATAATATTTATTGCTCTGTGGAGCCAGGGATATGCTACCTTGTATAAAAAACAGCACCTGAGGGGCTGATGAAATATTTTAGTAAATTGCCCATTAGACATGTATAAGAACCTGAGTTTGGATTCAGAGAACCCATTTAAAAGCCAGGGTTGTATACTGTCCTGATTTATTTGACTTCCAAGATCAGATACTGATAAGTATTACAGAAACTGCAGTACTGTAAAGGTCTTTGATCTTTGAGATTCTGGCAGTGAGAATTATAAGAAATGGTTGAGCAAATACTGACAGAGTCACTTACTGGGTAGGTTTCAGTATTTAATTTCTCCTGGTGCTTTAATTACATTGGTACCTTTAGTTGTAAAACACCATGTGTCATTTTTGGCATTTGATTTGTTTTGAAGGGACCGGTGATGGTGATGTTTAATTGACAGACAATTGTTTCTTTTGAATATCTAATTAATGACTTCATGGCACTTGTCAGGATTGTCTATCTGGCTTTTTCAAAGTGTGCATGTTAGCTGGAATCAACAAGCCATCTCGTGTCAACATAATTCAGCAGTGATTGATGTGCTGCTCACACAGCCTGAATATATACATCTGCAAGTCTGGCTTTTCACCTTTTATTGGTCTCTAGGCCCCAGGAAATTGGGCCAGGTGGCCTTGAGGAGCTCACTTAATCCTGCTATAGCACAGTCACTTTATCCATAATCCCATGAGACTCAGATTCCTTCTGTCAAAATGTCTCCCTTGACAATGAAATTACTGAATAAGAAAGGGTTTGAAACAAGTGAAGGGCAGTGACCAAGCTTATGATGGCATTGTCGCTATAAACAAAGTTATGCCAGATATGCAGAGCTTCTGTGCTCTGTGCTTTGCATGAAACTCTACCAAACCCAGGACAGCAGGTGAATTCACCTTTCAACCACCTGAGCCACAGAAGAAAGAAACAGGAGGGCTGTGGCACACTGGAATCAAGCTGAGAAGAAACCATTCAGGGTGAGAAGAAACCACTATATGCCAAGTGATACACTTAAGCGTTCCTCACATGCATAATATCCCAGTCATGAGGACTTCTCTTTTGCCATATGCCAAGAGTATTATTTTATTGATAATTATTTGTATTTATATATTAGAGAGAGAGAAAGAGACAGTGTGTATGGATTCACTAGGGCCTCTTCCTGCAGCAAACAAACTGAAGGTGCATGTTCCACTTAGTGCATCTGTTTTTATGTGGGTAATTGGCAAACAAACCCAAGCTGGCTGGCTTTGCAAAAAAGCACTTTTAACCATTGAGCAATCTCCCCATCCCTACAGTATTCATATAAAGAAGGGAAACCATTTCACTCTTGTTGCTGGTATGTCTTCCTACATATCTCCACATGAAACTATGGAAAGCCAAAGTTCTGGAAGTCACACAAAATTTTGCACTTAATATACTGTACAAAAGATCTTACTAGCCATTGGTTCAAGGTCATTGGATATAAAATATTCTAAAAAAATATATAGTTCATGAAGTTTACTTCCTCAGGCCTATCTTATGAATACAAACATATTTCAACCTATCAATCTAACCACCAATGTCAAACAAGCTCAAGTGATAGCAACAGTAAAGTATTCTTAGGGTGGGGAGAGGGCTCAGCAGTTAAAGTGCTTGATGCTTAAGCATGAAGGCCTCTTAAGCTGAAGACCACCAAGCTTGACTTTTTAGAACCCATATAAAAAGCTGCTGAAACTACACATCCTTGTAAACCCAGTCAGCAGGGTACAGAGACCAGAGACTCCCTGATGCACAGCTCCTCTGGGTTGAGGGTAAAACACAGCCTCAAGAAAATATGTAAATGAGTGATAAGAGAAGGAACTTGATTCTCCTTTGATCTGTATGCATGGGAATTGGTCATATGCATCCATCTGCACATCCATGTGTACACACCACACATTATACCACATACATACTACACACACACACACACACACACACACACACACACACACACACACAATAATACACTCTTGAAAAAACCAGTAAGAAACCCCATAGTAAATTAAATATCAAGCTCCTCTCCATAAACCAGATGAACAGAGAAAGATCTGAAATAATAGCAACTTGCCTTGGAAACTGTATCAAATAGTAAATTGTGAGAATGGACCGATGGAAGGGGTACTGTAGGATTGCATAAAGGAAGGGAAGCCCTCTAGGCCTTTCCTCATCACATGCCAGCTTCTGTTTCACCCAGAGACCTCTGAGGTCCTACCGAGCAGTGTTTGAGGACCGCTCCTCTAGAAAGTTCCATCTATTTGCCATTGAAGACTTGGCTTCAGTGTTTCTAAAAGGAAAAGTAATGTAGAGCACACTCACATTTGACAATGGCTTCCTGGTGTTGGTGTTGTGCTGAGGACAAGAAATGGTCCTCTATGGAGTAGGACATTAATTATCACTTGTGTGTGTGGTGTGAGAGGGCTAAAATAGATCAAACATTTGATATAGAAATTCAGCTTTAGAAGAGTTTGATGCCTCCACAGTTCTCCATCTTTCTTTAAGACCAGTGTAGTAGTCCCACCAGATGTAAAAGGGAAAAATAATCACATATTTTTTCTAGATAAGAGAACCAAACTTCTGCTTCTACCTAGATTCCTGCTAGCATAATAAATTCTTTTCTTTCTGGCTTTATACTGCTGAAAATAGTCCAGACTTAGTAGCCCATAAGACTCTGAGTTACCCTGAATTGTTTCTGCTTGTGCTTTAAAATGATAAGCTATTTGAGGACATGAAGTATGTCTGCCTGGCCGGGTTTCAGAAACTGCCGTCTGCCTCATAAAATGTATTGTCCCGTCTTTCTTGCAAATAGAACTAAGATTTCATCCTGGGAGGTAATATGCCCATCTGCCTTACTGGATGATTTTGGAAACCTTTGTAAAAAAGGTTCCACCAGACTTATCCACTTTTTTTGGCCCCACCACACCCCTTTGTCCATTATTCTGCCTGGAAAGCAGATACCATGATTCATTCACCAGCCATCATACACCGAGAGGAAGGACAGATAGATGGCAAAACACAAAGACTCTTGGGATCTGGTTTTTTGATTAGGCCACCATACCAGCCTCACACTTGGGGTCCTAGAGTGTGTTCATTTGCTTGCTTGTTTTTGAGACAGGGTTTTGTTATGTAGCCCAAACTAATCACAGACTCATTATATAGCCAAGGCTGGTTTGGAACTCTTGATCCTCTGACTTCAGCCTTGAGTCTTGGGCACCCCAGTATGTGCCATCATCTCCAATTTCTAGACAGGAAATTTTAAGTGATACAAAATATACTAAAGATTTTTTTGTCCAGTTTTAATTCATCAACTAATTTCTATTTCTAATAAAAACTGGCTGCAATGCATATTTGTGACACGTGTCCGCTATATGTAATCATAAACTCATCACAATTACTGACATTTTTTTTGTCGTATACTTTACCTTAAGATTTCTAAGATAAATGGAGAAAACATCCATTTTCATGAATGGTTTTTGGGCTGTTTTTACTCTTGCAGCTTAAGTGAAATTTGAAGAGCAGAAAGAAGCAGATGAGATGTTGTATCATCTGATGTATAATTTATATCATCAGAATAAATGCCAGCCAACAGTCATGGCTGGAAAAGACAGGTGGGACTATTTCCCAAGGGAAGAAACTGATGCTTTCCTATTAATAAATCTTTAAGAATGCACCATGCCTTGTGTGATGAAAATGTCATCCCTGGAAGTGTCCAGAGGAAGCCAGATACCTATGGCCAGGAATTTGGGGCAAAGAAGGAAGGTTTCAACAAAATTATTTTAGAAATCCTTTTGAATTTGAATTTTATGAATATTGAAGTTGAAATTTCTGACTGTGGGACTCTTGAAGTTATAAATAATTGGTTAGATGTACAGCATCAGATTGAAAAAAGGAGAGACATTTGAGAAATATTCTACATGTCAGAGAAATGTGAGCTATTTTCCCAAGCTTTTCCTCCTTCCTCAGTCTCAGTAAATCCAGGGTTCTCTATTCCATCCATGTGGTCGGGCAAGTCAGAAAGCTTCAAGGATGTTCCCATCACTTCTGCTCCCTGGCCCCAAGGCCATGCATTGCATATTCCTGACAAGCGCAACTACTGCTTATCCTTCTAACCATCCAGCTTGATTTGCTTCCTCTCTTCTGAATTGCATCAGTCTCTCAATGCTCACTTTTGTCCCTGTCCAGGACACCATCCAGTGTTGTCACAAGGGGTTTTCCTTTGAGGATGCCTCAGAACCCTCTACTAGTAAATGTCAGAAGCTTCCAATTGCTGATATAGCACAGACTGAATTTCCCCTGGGCTCCACACCTTACACCTGGCCTTTCTACTACAGATAGTGCCACCCTTCATTATGTGTTCAATCCTCAAGGTGAAATTCTTCTCTCAGCTCTTCAAAAGACCCAAGGCTTTAAGTGTACAGATATGTGCACAATTGTGGGTAAAGCCTTTAAGGATAGAATAATAATCAAGAGTGGGTATGAAGCGATGAGCAGGAAGAGAGAGGAGAAAAGGGGTGAAAGGGCACATGTGATAGGTAAACAGAAGAGAAAGGGTACTAGGGGGAGGGGAAATGGGGAGACAGATTGCTTAGAGGGAGGGAATGAAAATCAACCAAAACAATTTGTATTGAAACTTCCAGAATCAATGATACCTAAATCTCTATATACCAACAACAACAAAAAAAATACCAGCTTAAATTTAAAAAAAAGTTAAAGACCCATGCCTTTTCTATACCTAAGCTTTCTGGGCTTTTCTACACCTAAGTGTTCTGGGCTTCTGTTCTTGCCTTGCTCAAGGTATTCCTTCCACATCCTCTTCTGGAGGAATCTGTCTCAGGGGAGCTTTCTAATGTCACACTTAATTACACTTTAAAATCCCTTTTGCTGTTCTTAGAACTCTTTCCTCCCCCATCTCCTTTTCCTCCTTCTCTTTCTTTTTTATTCTCCTCTTTCTCACTTTTCCTCTTCCCTCCCTTTTTCCTTCCCTTCATTTCTGTTATTATGGCTGGGATTCCCATTAGATAATAAGTGCATTCAAGACAGGAAATGTGTCAAATTTGCTTGCTCTAAACATCCTTAGCACCCCATGTTTGATAAGGATTTAAGAATCAATGAATTGGAGTACTTAAGGCTGGTATCCTCTCTGTATCTCAGGGGGGTCTTGAACTCATTATTCTGTTAGAATTACCACCAAGTGGGCTGGAAAAATTGCAATGTCCATAAAATGAGATAAACCTGAGTTGGATCAGGATTCAAGTTTTGCTTCTACCAAGTTTCTGGATGCTTCTTTCTGGCTCAAGTCCTGAAAACAGGACTAAAAATTGCAGTTAAGATGTTTTTAATTTTTCTATTCATAGTTTAATAGGAATTGTACCAAGAGAAGATGACCTAATGAATCTGCAAAATTGTATCTCCAAGGAACCCACACAACAACATTGTGCCAAGGTGGTAAACTTCTTTTAATAGCTGATGTTCTGGTAAAAATACTTGTCGTTTCTATATCTTTAAATAGATGGTAGTATTAAAGAGATAAGCATCCTTTTTATTAAGCATAATTGCTCTTATTGCTTTTATCTCATACTAGTTCTCAATAAGGCTGACTTATCAAATGAGAACATGAAATCTATATTGTGAAGGTGTATTTAATGCTAATATTGGACTAGGGATAGATAGATAGATACATAGATACATAGAGAGATACATACATACACACATAGATTGATACATAGATACATAGACACATAGATAGATGATAGATAGATAGATAGATAGATAGATAGATAGATAGATAGATAGATAGATAGATGATAGATAGATAGATAGATAGTATCCATAGACACTGTTGTGGAGGGTTTTAGTTTCATTTATTTGTCTATCAATTTTGGGAATAGGACTGAAAATACTAATGAATGCTATAATAAAGTAGAGTATGGATTAATGTACTTTAAAAACTTTCTATAAAATTTTTATCCTAGTTCAGCTTGAATGCTCCAGTGATAGGGATTTGACTCTATCCAAACTCATATAATGACTTTATTTGTAGAAAACAAGGTGTATTTTTGACGTAATATAGAAAGCTGCTATATTTGTGCACTACAAAATCCCAGTGCTGGCTACCACAGTGAAGATGTTGTTTTATTAATATCAGTATTTTGATCATTTTTATGTCACCATCTTCCTTTGTCCACTTTCTTTACATCTCATCATGTTTACAAGAATTCCTGATATTTCTGTGTTTTTAGAGTCAGAAATAAGAAGTGGCATGTGAACTGGATATTCAAGAGCAAGATTTAGAGATATTAATCAAATTGTATAGCTATTAATGTAGACCTCCAATACTAGAAAAATCAGATTCTCATAGTCCCATCCTTTTCTACATTTTAATCTTCATAACATTTACATGCCTAAGTTCCCTCCCAACTAGAAGATGGTCTGAAACCAGTTTGCTCGGGTTTGAATCCTATCACCATCAGTCATGAGATATATGACCTAGAAAGTCATCCAGTCTCTGAAAACCTCAGTTCTTTCATCTATAAGATGGGGAATATTGTATTATCTATTTTCTAAAAGGGGGCAAGAATAGACAGAACTGATACAAATAAAGTCCCAGAGCAGCTCCTAACCCTTCATGTAACTTCTTATTGGACATCTTGCAGAGGAAGCTTGAGATGATACAGACTTTGGTTTTCTGTCACAACCAGGTCTTCATTCATGAAAGGAATGCCTACCATGTGACAGATGCTCCAGGGATTTTTTTAATTGACTGATTAAACGGAACCACTAGGGAGATGGGAATGGCTAATGGTCACCAGTTAAAAGTTAGCCTTAGACTCTGGCCAAAGAACAAGCAAAAAGCCTAATTGATGAAAATGTATTTGATATCTTTGACTCATATTTTCAAATCACTGAAAACTGAAAGCTAAGAAAATATGTTGAATACAAATATGGAGTATTTTAGTAAAATGGTTTAAAAATAAGAACTACTTCTTTTCTGTTCCCTTTGACCTTTAAAAATATTAATAGCAAAAAGACACAGTATTGGAACTACATTGAGTCATAATTTGATTAAATATTGAAGTAGAACATGTATTTCAAACCCACTTCTTTCCCTCAAATCAACATTTACATGAAATGACCCACTCAGAATACTCATACAGAAACATATACTTGGCATTTGTAATACAGTTTATATTGGAAAGTTGTCAGATAGTTCATGTACCAGATGGTAGAGTAACTTGGTTATGGAGAGAAAATTACTATCCTTGACACTCATCTGAGAAGGAAACAAAGCCCTGGAAAGTTGGTTAACACCCAAACATGGGGCACAGCTATTAATTATTTTTTCTTCTATGTCACGACCTACTCCTTGCCTGCTATTTCTATAAGGGACTAAAGGACAATGGAAATTGACTGTTAGGTTGTGACCAGTGTGATGGTTTTGTTGTCAACTTGACCTTTTTAATAATCTTGGGTGGACCTCTGAGGATGTTCACAGGAAGGCAGCCTCTCAGTAGGGGGCAGCATGTAAATAAGTGTAGGGAAGCTCAAATTGAACATCCCTTCCTGGGAGGGCAGTGCAGGAATGAAATTCCAAAGACTTAGGAAGCCAACAAGTCTGGAATAGTGTTGCAAAACCCCACCCTAAGATGGGAAAGAATTTCTCTCCCTTTGCCCTACCTGTTTGTTGTTATGTGGGTGGTGCTGGTGATAGGTTTCTCTCTCTGCTTGGACCTGTGGAAGGAGGCATCCTCTTTCACCATTATGGAACTTCTCCTGGATCTGTAACTTCAATAAATCCTTTCTTCCCATAAACTGTTCCTGGTTTGGAGATTCATTCCATTGGTGTGTGGCTGACTACGAAAACCAGAAAACCACATAAGCATTGCTGGGTGATTGCCAGCCCCACATGGCTCTTCTGGGCATGGCTGAACACAGTGCCCTCTGCTGTTTTTCCTGCATATCCCAGAAAAGGGGGCTTCTTAGTGTCGACTAGATTGGATCTAGAATCACGTAGGATACAAATCTCTGGACTTATCTGTGAGAGATAAGTCGTGGCAGAGAAGGAAAAATAATTAGTAGCTTGTGCCCCATGTTTGGGTGTTAACAAACTTTCCAGGGCTTTGTTTCCTTCTCTGATGAGTGTCAAGGATAGTAATTTTCTCTCCATAATCAAGTTACTCTACCATCTGGTACATGAACTACCTGAAAACCTTCCAATATAATTAACTTTCCAATGTAGATTAATTGAGTTGGGAAGACCTACCCTAAATGTAGTTGGCATGATTCCTTGGGCTTGAGTCCTGAACTGAATAAAACAGAACACAAACTGAGCATTCAGATTCATCGCTCTCTGTTTCCTGACTACTGATGCTATATGACCAGCTGCTTCCTGCTCCTGCTGCCACAATGGACTCTATGCCATCCAATTGTAAGCTGAAGCAAACCCTACCTCCCTTACGTTGCTTCTTGTCTGGCATTTTTGTAACAAAAACAACTAGTACAGACAGACTATATCAAAGATAATGAGTCCTTTCTCCAATATCCTGAGTGGAACAGGAGGGCCAGCCTCTTATCTAAGGAAGCTTTTTTGGGGGCGGTGGGGGGTAGGGAGAAGTTCTGGAAGTAGCCTGCCTACCTGTTGTTGTATTCTGTCTGTTCCAACACATGGAACAATGGCTGTTTTAATGACAAATCTTGAACTGAATGGAGTTAAGATCCTTTACTCTAAAACTATCTTGTCTCTGGATTTCCTACTGCCTCAAATGGATACACCTAACTTGCTCCATGAGATCCCTTTCTGTCCCTGCACGTTCCTGCATCCTTTCTCTTACAAGTGCCTCTGTGGTCACACTGCCTCAGACTCACCTACTTCCCAGAAATTCCTTAAACATGCCATGATAGCCTTACACTGGCTGTGCCATCATCTTAAACTTAGCTCAAGAATTTGGCTTGAGAGTCACCCACCCCTGGGAGAGCATCTTCCCAAGTGTGAAGTGTCATATGATTGTCCTGTTGCTCATTCAGCAGGATATGTGCTGATAGTGTGGCCACACAAGAGAATGTGCCTAGGCCACTGCAGATTTATACTCATCTATCTATTTTTTTCTCTGATAAAAGCATGATGAATGTAATTATTACCATAGTTTTGGAGTCCAGAAGAATTAATCATGACACTCAATCCCACATTAAAGGAATGGAGAGAAAGAAATTACCATTGATAACAGCAGCTAATGGGTATTAGATTCTTATTACCTGTCAGGGCTCTTTGTAATTACCTCACTTAATCACAACAACCTGTGAAGTAGGAACCAGTAGTATTCCCAGTGAACATGGAAAAAGCCTGGGGCTCAGAGAGGTTAAGTAGATACTCTGTCTTCCCATACATAGGAAAAGGCAGAGCTGTGAACCAAATCCCAGAAACAGACTTTGTAAGCCACTAGGTTCCTGAAACAGACACAGTGATGGTACTTTTCCAGATATGACCTGATTTCATCGTTTGGCAATCCTGGAAGGTAGCTATTAATTATCCCACTTTAAAAATGTCAAAATAAGCATAGTCATGTTAAGTGGCAAGATTAGGATTCATATCTAGAATAAACATACTTATTTATAAAATGGTGAACAGTATGGTGCTGGGAATGAGTCAGCGTGGACATTTTGTGTTCTAATGTCTATTATCTTTTTTTTTCACTACTGAATGTGTCACAGGGTATATAACTCAGCATTATAGACCAGAATTCATTTCAATTACTCACATGTGCCTTGCTCTTACATCTTAGAAGAACCTTTGATTTAATTTGAACACCGCATAAGCTTGAAAAGGCAAAGGTGCATTAAACTCTTTGTTGATATATTGTATATTGCTGTACCTCAGTAGGCTCACTTCTTTGTAAAGTAAAACAGAAGATAGTTGAACTTCCTCACAACTTAGGATCACAGCTTTGGTGAATGGGGAGATATTGAACCAACCCTATATGAGAGGTGTATTTTAAGAGAAAGCAAGCTTTTCATAAGATGCTATTTTTAACTCAGTAACTAATGATGAATCAAAATGTTTCTTCAAACCCAATTACCCAATAAAAATTGCCATAGTAACCATCACATTACACCACACATCCATCATGCTCTTACCAAAAATTTCCTTGGAAGCTGCAGATCTGGCCATCTGTTCCACAGGGAGAACTGAATGAGGAAGTAGAGGAGGAGGAGGATATGGGGGAGGTTGGCAAGGAAAAGTTTTGTTTGTTCAAATAACTGAAGGTCAGTCTTGGAGCAGATATATTGATGAAAAAAATCATTTTCTATTTTTGTTCTTTTGTGGTTTTTAAGATGATCTTGAGGTGACTTAACCTAAAATCTTTAGGCCAAAATAAAGCATCACATTAAGGGTACTTCTTTCATTTTCCCTTCTCTTATTCAACATTACTGTAGGGTTATCTTTGTCCTTTCCTATGCCTGGAGTAACTGTTGTGTGACTCTTTGATTCTTCTTCTTCTTTAACTCTTAGATAAATATTTTATCCCCAGAGAGGTTTTTTTTTTTTTTTCTGGCTACTTGACCCAAAGTCAAACAAGGTGTCTCATTAGGAAGGGTCCTCAGCTGTCTCATTAACCATTGGAATCTAAGTGCCTCTGTCCTATTTATAAATCAATAAATGGTTTTAAATAATGAAAAATGGAGAAAACTAGTTATGAGAGACTCACTTTCAACATCCATGTATTGATTTGGGTGACGTAACTAAAGTTGTCAATTAAATGATTCCTTCAACACACCCTGGAGGATGACTATATTAGAACCAGTAAGAAATATCTGCTGGTTGTACCAGATTAGGCCTTCTGATAATCAGAAATTCTCTGAAGAAGGTGATTCATGCCTTAGAAATTGACTAGTGAAACAATTGGCACCAATACCTAAGGAAGAGGAGAATGGTAAGCAGAAAAAAAATGGCACATTCAGTTTAAATGTAATTTTTAACAGACCTCAATTCTATGGGCAGTTTTGATATGAAAATGGTGTTTCTGTGATATTCTCAGTTGGAGTTATAAGCTTCTACACATCCATGTCTATCTGCCTTAGAGCATGATTTTGAATGAGAAGCCCCTCTTCTGCTGAGGTCATTGAAAAGACCAGAAAGAAGCATTCTGGGGGGCATATATATGTCCTTTGTTCCTGAAGAGATAGCTGATGAGGCACCCCAGGACCCATCACAGTCCATCCAATAGGATCCACATTATACAAGCACTAGATCTGCTCTTCTATGATTCTGGTGGCCACTCTTCTCTGGGGAAGTTTACGAGAGGAAGATGAATGGAACCAATTGCAGTTCTGTCTACTATAGCTGTTTCTTGGGGCCCTTTAAAGGATGTACACAGTCTCCATAGTCTTCTCTTTGCCCTGCACTTCCAAGCAGAACCTCTGCTGGCTTTCATAACTTACCTATGTGACCCAGATTCTCAGCCTTGAAGTAGAGAGTTTCTGGTCACGAACCTTCTCTCATGCTAAGGTCTTAACTCCTTCTCAGAAGGTGACACTTGTTTCTGGTTACTTGCCTTGGGAGTGAACAAAATTCTCAGAGAAATTCAAGGGGACTTCATGTTTTCTTTGCTGTAAAAAACTGGTAAAATTATTCAGTTTTGACAATTTGAAATTCTAAAGTTACAGGAACGCAGGGTTTCAGGATCCCCAAGGGGATCAGTCAGTGGGAATGATGCAAAGCGAGAGGACACAGCAAGGTGTGGAGGGATTTGGTTTAAGGTCTCTACTGTACTTGAACATTATCCCATATTCAGGGAGTATTGACTCCATGATGTCATTCCCCTGGACCTTCACAGGGTGTTCCCACATTCTATCCAGGCATCAGCATCTGGAGTGTAATAAGAGATAGAACAGGTAGATCCTACAGCCTCATGTTCCTTCACCTGCTGCCGTACCAGAAGTCTCTTGATCTGACAGAACAGAGCTGAAGGTGCCTATATTATTCTCCTAAAAAAGACTCTCTTAAATATCTGTCCCCAAAGCTATAACAAACAGGAGCAGGCAGGAGGGGATAAGAGTATAACCTGTTACATATGAAACAAAATATATTTTAAAATATTTTTTTAAACCTCCATGAGACTGGGAGGTGAATTGTGGTTGAATTGCTTGCTCCACAAGCATAAGGATCTGAGGGAGTGTCCCCAGCACTGTATAAAAAGCCAAACATGGCATTAGGTGCCTGTAATTATAGCACCAATGAGAGAGATAGCAGGATTCCTGAAGCTTGCTGGCCCCCTAGTCACCAAATTGGTGAGCTCCAGGTTCAGTGATAGACTCTTTTTCAAAAACTAAGGTAGACAACAGTTGAGGAAAATGTCTAGCCACAATTTCTGACCTCCACATTTATGTGTGCATGCCTACACACATATGCACGTGCTTGTGCACACACACACACACACACACGTGTGCACACACACATATGTACCATCAGACAAATACATCACCCCAGACCCACACTGTCACATCCATGTTTAGATATTTAAAACTAGCCTTCGGCAAACTTCTTTTCAAGAGTGTTAAAGCACATCCCCAGCTATCCCGCTGTGTGTGTCAGGAGCTGAGAATGCAATAAATCCAGCAGTTTTCATCTGTGACCTACCTGTGACCTGATCACGATCCATCCTGCCGAGGAACCATCCACTTGAGTCTTAGTTCCATCAGCCCTTGCTCCCTCATCCATAAAGCACTTTAGATGCAATGTCTGACAGGTCGTGGATAAAGAGGGAAGAGAATTGAATCAGTGTCTACTTTGGTCTTCAAAGCAAATCTGATCTGTCTGACTGAATATTTACAGACTTCATTTTCAAGACAGGATTGAAAATTTCCCTGCATCCATAGGACAAGTATTTGCAGAAAAAAAAGCTACAGGTTCCTTTCTGACAGCCAGTGACATACAGGTCATTCATTCAGTATTTCATCCAAAAAACATCTAGTAAGCATCTCCTATGGCAGGGCTGTGTGCATCCATCAGAGATGAGAGGCATGGAAGGTGGCAGCTTTTCCAGACAGTGTCTGGATGAATTTCAGAACCAGGTGTATTCCCAGCTTCACTACCAGACATACTTTTGGGACAGTGAAGGAATTTTTTGACTTTTCCTATCTAAAATATTAGGAAAGAGATGTAATAAGATCATGTCAGCACATATGGATCACATGGGTGTAGTCAGCAGGATCCGGGACCTCCATGCTGTCACCTCCATAGCCAGCCTCTCTGACCTTACCATCTTATTCTCCAAGAATGCCAACCCACGTGCTCTCTTTCTGCTTGCCTCTCTATATACCACACTTTCAAAACCCCTATCCTTCATTTCTGCTTGTCCAAATCTACTTATTATTCAGTCCAGAGAGTCTTCCTTGACCTCTTTTGATGATCTCTTTAGACTATTCTGGTGTACAATCTTTAAGGAAAAGTGTGGCTGGTGCTTTCACAAGGGCACCCTGCTGCCTTCCAAGTGTGGCCCTTCCACTTTTAGAGCAGTAACCTGAAGCAGGAGACTTCACGGTCTTTGCTTTAGTTTCACCACATATAAATGGAATTATGATGATCAGACCTGAAATGCCTCAGGCCCATCCAAAATTCTTACTAATGAACCTTTTCATTATCAAAATAATGTAGGGCCCAAATGAAACCTTTGAGAGAGTGGCATGATAAACAAGAGACCTATCACCACAGTGAGTCAGTTAACCCAGGATAGGTCAATGACACAGACACCAATGATATCCAACACAACCCAAAGCAGAAGTCCAGAGACACTTAAGATCTCAACAATAAAGCTGACTTAAAACTCATCCACCATGACTCAGGGAACTGAGCAGAAGAGAGGGTAGAAAGATTGTAAGAGCCAATGTGGGGGAGAATATTGAGACATTGCCCCCTCAGCAACAACACAAAATGGGGGGGAACCTGGCTACCTCCTGTGCTATCATGACCCCCTACCCCATGGACTGATCTAGTATGCCCACCAAGGAGGATCCCCAGTGGGTTGGGGACAGAGATGAGGGAAATGGGGTACCACCATAATATTAGCTCACACAATGTATCTAATTAAGGACAATAAAGATATAAAAAACTCACCATTCCTTTACTGAACAAGTTCATGGTGCCCATTATAATAGTAACAACCCATATTCCATTGGCTTCCTAGTGAAGTAAATGAGATAAAGGTCAAATGTTTGCAGCTATTCTGGGACACAACAGGTACTCATATTAGCTGTTCACACACCAGGAATGGATGTCCTTAGTACATCTTTGCCCTGACCCTCATCCTCCTGCTGCAGGAGTGCAGGTCTCATTGTCTGTCTTCCAACAAACTTGAATTGCTTGCCAGCGGATATATCATCTGTTTTGATCATGATTGTACCTCCAGTGTGCATGCAACTCAAGAGAGAGATTGAAAGTCCTATTTACACAGAGGAAACAAATCCATATAGAAAGGGTTAGAAATTGGCAACATGTGAAAGAGAATTGTTGTACTTTGTACACAAAGGAAGTTTTGAAAACTGAGCTGCATGCCTACCATTGACCTGATGATGATATGCTGAGCTTTTACTGTGTGCTGGTCACTATGAAGCCCCAGGAGAGGGTTTCTTCGTCTCTGTGTCTTTGATATTTAGAGCCTGTAAGTCAGTTGGAGGAGGAAGGGCTGGCTCCCATTAATGTGAGTCCTTATGGCTCTGCCATTTTATGCCATAGCTATACCTCCCCACCCCAGATGTGATAACCCAGATTATCTCCAGGTACTGCCAGACATGATATCCTGGTGGGAAAACAGCACGTATTGGAAGCTGCTTTGTTTACCTAAGAGAAGCTAGAGGCCTGGCACTTATGCATTCGTGTGAGAAACATCCTAAACACAATCTTGACATTGTTTATAGAGGCCTGTGAATTCCTGCCAGAGCCATTCATATTTCCAGTAGCTATTCAGTAACACATGTTCTTTTATACATCATACATCAGTTTCATTCTCATTCTGTGACCAGATACCTGACCAGAAGAAATTTAAGGGAGAAAGAGTTTATTTCAACTGATAGTTCAAGGGTTACAGTCCACGCCAGGTGAGTGGCTATGGCAGCAGGAGCCTGAGGCAGCTGGTCACATTCAGTCCACAGTGAGGAAGCAGATAGAGATGAAGGTGCATTTGACCTGCATTTCTCCTTTTATTCAGTTCAGGATCCCACCCCCAGCCCAGTGGATGGTGCCACCCACAGTTAGAGTGAGTCCTCCCAATTCAATTAAATTAATCTAAAAAATCCTTGACAGACATTCCCAGAGATTTGTTTCCATGGTGATTCTAAATCCTGTCAAGTTGACAACAAGAGATTAACCACCATAGCAGATAAAGCTTAATCAACTCCTGAAAGATAATACTGCTGCATGAAATATTTTTTGTGTTTTCTGTTTGTACATTCATTATTATAGAGTAGAGTTTCTCATTTTAGGTTTTATCACATGATAAATTTTCTTCCATTTGGGGGGTTTTAACGCACAGAAGGTTTTATATATATATATATATATATATATATATATATATATATATATATATATATATATATATATATATATATATATAAAATTTTGCTTACTATAAACAAGAATGATGATGTGTTTAAAAAAATATCCACATTAACAGCATCATGGAAAAGCTGTCATCGGCCTTGACACCCAACTACCCCTTTCTAGGGACAGCTTTTGGAAACCATCATTTCTTAAATTTCACTATTTGACATCTAAACAAGACTGGCGAGTGAACTAACTAATTATTGTTTATTTTCCCTGAATTATCTTGCCTGTGTTTCAATGCTGGTCACTGCTTTTGGTGACCCGGGAAATGATTCATCCATCACAAAGGGCTGTGTGATACTGTGGAACTTCCAAGGGTTTTCATACTCCGTATACAAATGAAATAACCCAAGAGCCATATTTATGAGAATGCTTTGGTTAATGATTCCTGCCTTAAAACAAGCAAATGATAGGGAAAATACTCATGCTTGCAGAGTAAATGAACTTCAAAATGCCCTACTGCCCCAGTAAATCAGTCTCTTGGTAAGGCATCCAATGTTTCCTTAAGAAATTCCCTTTCGTCCAGCTACAAGTACACAGAGGTCACTCCTGCCTCCTCAGTGACTCTTCTGCCAAATCTCCCAGCTGCTCCTGTAGGCAACTGCAGAGTGTCCTGTCAACAAACATTGGCTGAATGACTGCTGCGTGTGAAGTCAGGGACCCAGCCAGAGAAGGCAGCAGCCACTGCCCTCAGGATGGCACAGATGAGGCCCTGGAACTGACAGGAGCTGCCAGGCATTGGGTCAAGAGTGAGCTGGCAGGAAATGTGAAAGAGAACAGCTCAAGATCATGCACTTCAAGGGAGGGGTTTGTTTTTAGTTTTATACTTGTATAAAATGCATTTTGATCATCCCCATTTACCCTCTTTCTTCCCCTTCCCCCGGCCTCAATGAAGGCCTTCTTCTTCCCATCAGATCTCATTCCTATTCCATGGCTTCTGTATTTTATCTTATTTTTTGACCCACTGATTTACATTAGGGTGTTTTGCATGGTCATGGATGGGAGGTTATTTACTAGAGAATGGACAGACCTCCTAAAAGACATAACTTTTCCTCTCCCAGAAGTCATCAGCTTTCAATATATTTACTGCGTGAGGTGTTTGAGATCTCAGAGACCCCTAGGGGAGGAGTTTGAAAGAGGCTCCCTCTGGGGCTTGAATGCTGATAA
>PVHP010013162.1:0-40338 GCA_004024765.1 Zapus hudsonius | reverse complement strand
TTATCCAGAGGCATGGCCAGGAGAACCTGGCTGAATACTAGGCTATCCATGGTCCCCTGTCACAAGGACTGATCCAGATGACCCATGGAGGAGGTTAGCCAGTGGAGGGGGGAGGGGAGGGCAGTGGGGAATTGGGGATAACAACTCATTGTTTGCCCACTAAATGTTGTAACTCATTATGGACAATAAATTAAAAAAAGAAAGAAAAGAAAAGTGAGCTCTTAAATTCAGGAGTTACTAGATAAGTAAAAATGATATTATGAGATAAAATGGAAAAGATATTTTTATAATTATATATTAAATATATAAGCTTAAATTTTAAATGTGTACCAAATAAACATAAGCTTCAAACTATAAGGCATATAGAAGGAATTCAGAACAGAAAATGTCCTTAAGTTCAGTGAAGCCAACAGTGCTCAACAGACAGCTGTATTTTCTTATGCAGCAGAAACTAGAACACAACAGGAACAGGCTGAAGAAAGGAGCAAAGAAGGTCCAGCTTCCCATAAAGGAAGCAAGTGAGCTTCGGAGTGACCTACTGACCGCACACAGAGCCAGAACCATCCAAAAAAGATAGCACTTCAACACCACAACTCCTGTGGGGCTGAAGACACACACACAGACCTTGAGCCTACACCTGGATTCCCACTGCCTAAGCCCAGCAGCTCCAGACACTAACCGCAAAACCTGCTCCCTGTGGTTTTCCCTGTTCCCAACCCTCTGAGCCAGTCTGCCTTGAATCTTCTCCCTTCCCACCCTATACCCAATACATCAAGAAACAGGCACACTAATTCATTCCAAGATTAAAGTGCCACTAAACCCATATACTTCTATGGATGCTTGGGATACATCAGGAGAAACAGAAGAAAAATTCCAAGCTTCCACTTTAATAATCTGATAAAAGGGATCTATAGAACACTTAAAACAAATCTCACTACATCGGGTCAAATATTGAAAACTTTCTCTCTGACAGAAGAAAATGGCAAGGATGTCTACTGTTATCATGTTCCATTCAGTATAGCAGAGTGGTCATGCATGCTTTCAGCCAGTTAAGACAAGAAGAGAAGCAGAAGACATAAAGAACATCACAGTAGGTATACAGTCCTTAGGCACAAACAATAACAGTGCTTGTACAAAATCCTAGAGAATCTGGAATTGATGGACACCTGTACCAACACTGAGAAGGTGAGGCAGAAGTCCAAGTCAAAGGCCAGCCATAACTACATAGAGAAACTCTGGTAAGGAGACAAGGGAAAGGGAGAAGAGGAATAAGAAAGAACAAAAAAAAATTATAAAATCTACAAAAAAAATCCTATAAAACTCCTAGAACGAAAAAGCAAACACAGCACAGACACAGGATACAAGGCAAAAATATATAAAATCCATCCTAACTATATCCTATCAAAAAGCAATTGGATTAATTTTTTAAAACAGGGCTGGAGAGAGTGCTCAGTGGTTAAAGGCACTTTCTTGCAAAGCCAGATGGCCTGGGTTCAATCCCCAGTACATGTATAAAACCAGATGCACAAAGTGGTGCATGCATCTGGAATTCATTTTCAGTGGCAAGAGGCCCTGATATACCCATATTCTCATTCTCTCTCTTTCAAATAAATACATAATTAATTTTAAAATAAATTTTAAAAACATACCACTTAAAACAATAAAAAAGCTTATGATCTAGTGTAAATGCAATGGAAGCAAGATGTCTGCATAGACGACTAGAAAGGACTTAGTGGACTTAGAGGACCAAGCCGAAGGAAGGGGGGTCATAGTCAGGGAGAAGACTGGATGCTACAAAGATGCCAATGCTCCCAAATTAGCCTACAGACTCAATTCAACACAAACAACAGTCCAGTAAAATTGAGGATGGCTTTACTGTCTGTATGCGTGAACTGATAATATGATTCTAAAAAATGTAAACAGAATGCAAAGGGCCAGGAATAGTGAAGTCAATGAAAGCCAGTACCAGGTACCAGCAGACAGCAAGGTTTGAGATGAAGCTATCTTCATGGTTCACGGACAGACACAAAGAAGAATTCAAACAAGAAACAAGAATGAGACTCCCACCTGAAATGAAAAAAGCGGCACCAGAAGAAAAAAATCTTTTTAAGAAAGCTGCTGCGTTAACTGAATGCAAAGATGCAGGTGAAGAAAACATCTGCCCCTCCTCATAAGGAAGCAAAGTCAACTGCAGGTAGCCCACACACCTGTGTAAACACTACAGACACAGGCAATCTGCTATTCAACACGCAGCAGAGGGAAGACTGCGCATACCCAATACGGGGGAAAAAAGAGGAGACATTAGCAGGAGCAGATTCTAATTCACAGAGGCAGGGATCTTTACCCATTTCTCCCACTGTGTGAGCTCATGTTCAGATTCCAAAAACAAACCTTTGGTGTAAGAAGGCCAGGGTTCATTAGAGCAGGGGGGCGGTGGGACAACTGTCTGGGAGGAGTAACAAAGGTCATTCTGAGAAACCATATTGTACATCTTAAAGTAGGTAGTTGACTGCAACTTTAAATAGCAGGATGGCGGGGTGAACCTCCAGAAAAGGACAATTGAGCAAAGCCTGAAGTGTCTGTCTGCTCTGTGGCCACTCCTCTTGTCTGGATTACTACAGTAGCCCCGGACCCTGCCACCTCCTTGTCATCCCTGCCTCCTCAGCAGTCTATCCTCACAGGAAGTCAGGGAAATGTCTCCTAAAGATGAAATAAATAAATAAATAAATAAATAAATAAATAAATAAAACCCTTCTATTCCAAACCATTCACGCTCGCTCAAAGGAAAAGTCAATGTCCTTGTGATAACAGGAAAGGACCCACCCCTCAAAGTCTTCTAGGCAGGTGTCCTTTTACCCAAAACACTTCCCCTGTCCTCCACATGGCTTGCCCTCCCACTTCCTTCCTACAAGTGCTTCAGAGTGTCTCTGGTCACCTGCCTAAAAGTTCAATTCTCTCCACCCCTCAAGCTCCATATCCCCATCTCCAAGCTTTCTGCCACATTCCCTCCTTTCTTATTTTCCACAGGACTAATGATGTAACATTCTACAAAATTCACTCATTATTTTCTACCTATGCCTCCCAACTAGCACAGCTACCTTCACTACAGCAGGGGTTTGTTTTAGGTTTACTGATTTTTCCCGGTGCTTACAAAAGTCCCTGACTTCCTTTCCTAAATGCAACGAATAACTAAATGAGACTCAAATATTCATTTAACAACTCACTTGTGGCAAGTGCTGTTTCTGAAGAGAACAGGCCTCAGAGCAAAGATTACAATGAAATGTCTAAGCGGGATGCTAAAGGATATTTCATGGACATCATGCCTTTTCCTCTCAGAAAACTTCACGATCATCTAGAAGTCTTTCCTACCTGGCTTGTTTTTCTCGGGAAAACATTTCTCCATCAAGCCCGCAATATTTTCTCTGTATCTGTTAAAAATTAAAGAATGAGTCAATGTTTGAAATTTGGCACAGGTTATAAATGCTAAGTCACAGTACACACCCTATTGAGCAGCTCTGTACCAGCAGCCCAAGTATCTTACAGACATTCTTCCTAACAAACTGAATCAACCTCACTCTTCAACAAGTACTTTCTTACTACTGCATACCATCATACTACAGTTCTGGGTACCCAGAGAAATCCTGCCTTAAAAAATAATAACAAGCAAAAAAATAAAAAATATTAGCAACAAAAAGCCTGAAGTATAGAAATAGAAAACAACTGAACTTCACAGAACTCCATCCGCCCTATCACTCAGGTTGTCCTTTACCTAATTTTGGAATCTCGGACATAGTTAGGGTCTTTCAAGTTATCCTCCCAGGGAAGACAGCCACTAAGCCACTGGATCATGCAGTAACCAAGGATTTCCAAATCACCACGTCGTGATGGAGCTACAAATACAAGGTGTTAAGCACACTAAAATATGAATGTATAATATCAAGTACATATAAAGCAATAAGGTACAACAATATACTTAAGTCTGTCTTGTATCATAAAATTTTGACTACATGTAATAAACATATTGAATACTGGGCTGTAAAAAGAAAACTTTACCTTCAACTAATAAACTTATTTTAAAATCCAAATTGGTAAACCTCAGGATTTTAAACTATGTCTAGGTAATAAATTATAAAACCACCTCACATTTAATATTATCTTTGAAAAAAATTTAAAGACATTAAAACTGAGTTTTGACATCCTTCACAGTAATGTGCACAGGAAAAAAAAGACTGCTAAAGAAATAAGCTAACTTACAGGTGACAAAATAAAAGCTACCTGTTATAAAGTTGTAGCTGTGCAACAAAGTAAGACTCTAGAAAATAAAACGCTACACAAGACCAAATTGAAATCCTGACTGCAGCTAAATGAACTCTCTGCCACTGCAACCTCCTCTGTTGTCTTCAGGGCAGGGACACACAAGGGCCTTGGCACTCAAGGGCCCTGCACTCAAGGACAGGAGTCTAGCCTCTGCCCCTTTCTCCATGCTGCTTTGCCCCAAATCTTTTCTACTTAACCCTCATTTACTTGGGCATAAACCCACAATTGTGAAGAATCCAACTGAAAACACAGCATGTGCCATGAACATACCAACGCCATTGTGTGCATCGATGCTGGTGAACTCGATGGTGCCATCATGACATCTTTTGGGATCTTCTTTGTATTCTTTATGAACTCCATCAGGGCAGTACCGATATGCAAGGCCATAGTCTACCAAGTACACCTGCAAATGTGTTAAGCACCCAACTCAAGCCAAAATCAGGGCATAGAAGCACAATACTGTCACTGGAGGGTGGGCTCGATCCCACAAGGCCAAACAGCAGCTCTCCAAGCACGTTAAAACCAAAATGCACACAAAAGAGAGTACTCAACTTTTTAAAAATTTTATTATTTATTCTGTAGAACTCAAATAGAACTCAAATTCAGGGCCTTACATGTATAGTTAAGTGCTCTGCTGCTGAGATACACTCACCCTAACACAGAGTTTTTATTTCGGGGGGGGTGGGGTGGGGGGGTGGAGAGATGGCTTGGTGGTTAAAGGTACTTGCTTATGTGAGTTTTTATTATTTTTTTATAATTTTATTTATTTCCAAGGAGAGAGAGGGGGGGATATATGGCAAACCAGGGCCTCCAGTCACCTCAAATGAACTCCAAATGCATGTGCTGCTCTGTGCATCTGGCTTTACGTGGGTACTGGGGAATCGAACCCAAGTTGTTATGCTTTGCAGGCGAGTACCTTAACCGCTGAGCCATCTCTCTACCCCTGAGTTTTTATTTTTTTTTATTTTTTTAAAAAATATTTTATTTATTCATTTTTAAGCAGAGAGAGAGAGAGAGAGAGAGAGAGAACACCAGGGCCACCACCTTGTGGGTCTGGCTTATGTGGGTCCTGGAGAATTGAACCCAGGGCCTTAGGCACTGGAGGCAAGTGCCTTAACCGCCGAGCCATCTCTCCAGCCCCCTGAGTTTTTATTTTTAATAAAAATGCCAAATGACTATGGAGTCATGGTCTATGAAATATCTTACCTATTCAATTATGTTATTAAAAAGGTATTTATAAAATAAAAAGCCTCATATACTATCTTAGAAAAGTATGTTAAGCTTGCAATTAATCTAATCTCCTTAAGATGAGCAAGGCTTATATAGGTCTCACACTTTCACACTTTTCTTACAAAGTCTAGACAAAATTTTACATAATGTAAAATGTTAACACACTTTTCAAAACAGAAAGCCAAAGACTAAGCTCAATACAGTTAACACATGACACACAAGTTATCTCTAACTCCTGTTTCTTCACTTGAAAAAAGTCAAACACCTACTCACTTCATAAAAATATTTCAAGGATTATAAGAATGATCAAAGTTTACAGGAACACTGAGAATGGTGATGCATACCTTTAAATCCCAGTACTTGGGAGTCTAAGGCAGGAGGATTGCCATGAGCTTGAGACCTGGACCAGAGTCAGTCTGGGCTAGAGTGAGACCTTGCTTCAACCCACCTCCCTATCTATCTATCTATCTATCTATCTATCTATCTATCTATCTATCTATTAATTAAAGTCAAGTCATCGTGATTAACCTAAATCTGGAGACTAGATGATACACAAGTATCTCTGGGACATAGGCTGTTCTGATGAGCACACAGCACTAATCCACTTGGCTTCCATTCCACAGCCACATGTCATACCTCTAATTCTGTCACATATGTGCTCGTATGCATGTGGGCATAGTAATGATAGGATGGCTCTAATATTGGAGAAGTGCTCTCATCCCAAGCACATGCCTGCAAAGAGTCTCCACATAAACCAAAGTGCATGTTGTAGTCAAGGGTAAGCATGTGCTCTGTGGTATATGCGCATGTGTGTGCACATGTATGTGCCAGTGAGTACCCATGCAGAGGCCCCAAGAATATCAGATATGCTCATAGGTCATCTGTGAATTTCCTTGAAATGAGCTCCCCACCACCACCGTACTGCTATCAACGAGCCCCATCAATTATCTGGTCTTTCCCTGTCCCACTCCCACCTATGGGAGACTGGGGTTGTAGATGTACATGGCCAACACACCCAGCTTTTTACATGGGTCCTGAGGAGTCTAATTTAATCGGCAATCTCTGGCCCAAGAAACCTTCATGCTAAGCAGCAAGCACTCTTAAAACTACTGACCCATCTCCCCAGCCCAGGAGTTATATTTTTATAACATTATGTAAATCCAGACTACTTCAATTAATGGCCCATTATTGCTCAGGATCCTAGCAGTGTTCTATTTTTAACAAGGAACATCTCAAAGTAACAGGGAGAGCAGAGATGAGCTTTGGTTGCCTTGAAGACCCCCCACCCACTAGCACAGCCCAGCGCACGCACAGCCCAGAGCAGTAACATTCTTTGCTCCACGATGGTGATCTGCAGCC
Organism: Zapus hudsonius; assembly: GCA_004024765.1. NCBI lineage: Eukaryota > Metazoa > Chordata > Mammalia > Rodentia > Dipodidae > Zapus > Zapus hudsonius. The sequence goes on along the minus strand of PVHP010013162.1, from coordinate 33,432 downwards.
ATCATGGCTGATATGGGGAAGCAAGTACAGAATATGATTTAAAGAAAAGCTGGGCTGGAGAAATGGTTCATCGGTTAAAGCACTTGTCTATAATGCCTAACGACCTGGGTTCAATTCCCCAGTACCCACGTAAAGCCAGGTGCACAAAGTGGTGCATGTATCTGGAGTTCATGTACAGTGGCAGGAGGCTTTGGCATGCCCATTTTGTCTCTGTCTATCTCTCTCTCTCTCCTTGTAGATAAATAAATAAACTTTTAAAAAAATAAAAGCTAAACAAGAAGTTTGTGATAAATAATTCCACCAACAGGACCTGAGATGATGCTAACTCCCAGGCAGGAGATGAATCACCTCTAGCACATCATCTAGGGCCCAGGAGAAACCATACAGATGAGCAAGAGTACTGCTTCCACAGCAAGTCAGACAACCTACGTATACAAGAGTAATGGAGACAGATACCGAGGATACTCAAAATAGCCCAAAGCAGACCCTCAGAGACTCTTAAGAGCTCAACAAACAGTAAAGCAGACTTAAAACTCACCCACCATGGCTCAGGGAATTTTGCGGAAGAGGGGGCAGAAAGATTGTAAGAGCCATGGTGGGGGAATATCCAGAGGCATTGGCTCCCTCAAAAACAAAAACTTGGCTATCGCTTGCATAACTCATAGTTCCAGCAACCCCATTGAAGAGGGCCCTCAGTGGACTGAGAGCAGAGAGCAGGGAAGAGGGAAACGGGGGTACCAACACAAGGCTTGTTCATACAGTGTTTCTACATATTAACAATAGATAAATATGTTTTAAAAAAATCATGGCGTGTTGACAAACACAATTCAAAGTACCCAACACATTCAAGCATGATTAAACCTTCCTTCTTCATGCAAGATAAACTAAGAAGTGAGAACACATGTTAAGTAGCACCCCAACTCTGACTACCAAATAAGCCTTGCTTTCATATAAGCCACAGAAATAGCTACAAGAAAATGTACGGATTGCTCTACTCCAACCAAACTGACCCACGTAACATTATACAATATTAGCTTCTCTCCTTCTTTTAAACAGTATAAAAATTATAAAGGGAATGGAACAAACTACAAAAAAATACATATTTGAATTCCAAACATTAAGGGCATACAAATTTAGACAGCCCAGATATTTCTGTAAACCAATTGATTTGAATAATCAACATGTTAAAGACCAAATTTTCCGAGAAACAGAACACTTAGATTTAATGGATCTCTTAACAAAGGAAATAAAGAGTGACAAAGCAGACAGCAAACATAATTCACTGGTGTACTATATAATTTTACGCTTCCACCCCCAAACAGCTATTTGAGATTCATTTTGTATCACAAGTACTTCTTCTGAATATTATTTAGGGCAAAATAGCCAACTTGATAAAGTGCCAGCAAATTGTTAACTAGATAAAAATGTCAAGAAGAAATATTCTTATTACCATGTCTACTTCAAAAAGTAAAACTTCTGTATGGGTTCAAGAGTTCAAAGTAACCATATTTGTTTCCAAACAACATGTTTTAAATAGTAGAAACTGAGACAACCTGGTCAGGGTTCTTGTGGCTCAGGAGAAGGTTGGAGGCCTTGATATCCCCATGCACATACTCATGTTCATGGATATACTCCAGAATATCCAGCTATGAAGGAAACACAGTATACATTAGTGCAGTACCCAGCACCAACCAGCAGAGGACCAAGCTTCAACATAAACTAGCCTCTACTGTATTAAACACATTAAAATACAAGAATAAAACAGCTCACATACAATTCTTAAGCTTAGCTGCAAGACAGTTTTCCGAGAAAACCTTTTGGCATTTGCTTCATATATTTTCTGAAGGTCACTCCCAAAGCGATCCATGATCATAAACCTGTAACTGAAGACAAACAAAAAACGCCAGTGAAGGAACTGTAACTCAGGGAAGCATGTTTTGCAATGAGTATTCACCATGCAAAGTAATTTTTTCAAAGTAATGTTTAATTTTAAAAGGAGGGAAGAGAAAGTGATATGTATAGACATTAGAAACAATTTGTACCAACTAGAAACCTCAAGAGTTCAGAGTGCTATGCTGTCCTGCCTTCTACCTACAAGGACTCTTTTCACAGGAGACAGCATTCACTGTCAGGTAGCAGCCACACAACCCAGGATTCCTTGACAATACAAAGATGAAATCTAAGACTGCAGACACTGGCTTTCTCATGAAGCTAGCTTAGGTTTCTAGATAGCAACTTCCTGCCTGACTATGCCTCTCTGTTTAGCTTTAAATATATGTGTGTGTGTGTATATATAGGGCTGGAGACATGGCTCAGCTGTTAAGGCACTTGCCTGCAAATCATAAAGACCCAAGTTTGAATCCCCAGTACCAGGTAAAGACAGAAGTACAAAGTGTCACATGCATCTGGAATTCATTTGTAGTGGCTAGAGGCTCTAGTGTGCCTATTTTTTCTGTCTTTCTTCTGTCTCTACTTGCAAATAAATAAAATATTTTTAATTTATTTGTACATTTCAGCAGCATCAATATTCTATTAAAATCAAGGTCATCAAGAAATTCTGAAATAGCTACATTCAATAAAACTGCTTGAATAGTGTACAGGAAAGACGCATTAAAACTCAGTGGCCAAGATTTGGAAAAGGAGAATCCTGGGAACCTGAAGATACCTGGTTTTGCCACCAATGAGCTATGTCGCCTTGACCAGGTGATATTTAAGTTACATGGGACATACTTCTAAAGAAGTAGTGTGAGCTAACAGGGCTCTTCCTTCCTAAGGTCTTTTCTAGCTCTCAAATTCTCAGACAGTGCACCCTGAGACATTACTGAGCACTACTCAGTACTTGTAGGAGCACTGTTCAACTTTTCCTCTCAGGATCACTCTTTTTTGTGTGTGGGGGGGGTTCTCATTAGCTAAAAATTAATTAGTAGAATTTTAGTCATTCATGATACTTTGTGATAATTATAAATGCAAATATAACAAAGTTCCATAAAGTGTTTCAAATGATTCTATTGTGAGACTACTATACAATAATATTAGCTTTTTCCCTTTTTAAAGATGTTTAAACACAAATTTGTAATACACAATCTGTTTTAATATGTTCGTGTAATTTTCCTGGAAAATTGTTCAAATAGTTTTTTTCCTGTTTACCTTTTGCCCTATCAGTGGTTTTCTATAGAGGGTTAATGGATCCAAACCCTAAGAGGGCAAGGAGAACGCAAACTCCAGTGCTCTCTAACAATAGAGGGAAGACTGCCTCCTCCGCTGACCCAGCTGGCTGCCAAGTCATAGCTGGATTTCATCTCCCTTCTGACCCTTCCCTTCTTTTAAAATTTATTAAGTAGAAACTTTGTATAAACAAGTCATGTGTTGATGCCCCCATTCCACTGAGGACCCTCCACGGTGGGATTGCTGATATGCACCATGAGTTGTGCAAGCAGCAGTCAGTCATGGGGGGGGGGGGCAATGCCTCTAGGTATCCCCCTCATCACCATAGCTTTCACAATCTTTCCACCCCCTCTTCACAAAATTCCCTGAGACATGGTGGGTGAGCTTAAGTCTACTGTGGTGATGAGTTCTTAGCAGCTTATGGAATTCTGCTGTGGAACATTTTGAGTCTGTCTCCATCGTCCTGGCAAAGACTGACAGACTCTCTGTGGAAGCTACACTCTTGCTCATCTCACCACTTCCTGTGTGGTTTCACCTGGGCCCTAGCTGATGTGCTATGGGTGGTTCATCTTCTGCCAGGGCATCTGCTATCATTTCTGATCTTGCTGGTAAAACTGGGTTGTCCTCAGCTCTCACTGCCTTCATGCCCTTTACCCAACTGGAGTTCACCGGCCCCAAACACACTAGCATACCCAAGGAACACTTTTGTCTCCAAGTTTTCTAAATTCTAAATTGTTAAATTGTTTCAAAAAAAATCAATAAATTAAATTATTTCAAAAAAATAAATAAAAATGAAGACCACACTCCAAATGTATCAAATCCTCCAGTGGGGACACGACTATGAGTCATCCTGATGACCGTCACCCTAACAGCCAGCTTTATTGAACACAGTCTAACATACTTCATCCCCGCAGCATCCCTATCTCCCAGCACAAGACACTCATAAGCCATCTGTCCTCTGTAAGTAGAGGGGCTATGCTTTAACCACTGTACTACAGATATTGAAATTAAAAAAAAAAATGCTGGGCGTGGTCATGCACACCTTTATTCCCAGCACTTGGAAGGCAGAGGTAAGAGGATCACTGTGAGTTCGAGGCCAGCCTGAGACTACATAGTGAATTCCAGGTCAGCCTGGACTAGAGTGAGACCCTACCTCAAAAAAACAAACAAACAAACAAAAAATCACAAATCCCACTTACATGTTATAGGTTTTTAAGACAATATGAGTTTATTAGTGAAGAAAGAGCCAACTAACATTAAAAGATAGCTGACAAATTCAAAACTGAAGACCCTCTCCACCTCTAAACTAAAGACCCTCTCTACCTCTGAACTAAAGACCCTCTCCACCTCTAAACTGAAGACCCTGTCCACTTCTAAACTGAGAACAAGGCATCCCTGTTCATAAATCTTTTAATAAACAAAATAATGACTTTAGACATAAAGTTATTTGTCCCAAGTCACACAATTACTAGTGGCAAACTATATTTATTGGTTTACATAAGAATTCCTATGAGCCTGACCTCTGAAATAAGAAATCCAAACAGTCATTTTGGCTTCCTGATGTCCTCCACATAACAGGTTTTGAAGATGAGATATATGTTTGCTTTTACTAATAAGTTAGGTGTGTAATTATTAAAATTATGTACAGGTAACAAAACAACAACCCATACTGATAGTCTGAAAAGAGGTTAAAACACAACCAAATAATTAAACACACAATCTATTAATAAAGCAGATTAAGTAGGTTTTATGCACATATCACCCCAACACTAGCTTTAAATAATCCTTTCATCTCCTCACCATTTCCAAATTATAAACAACTGGAGCATGATTCTGCAAATTGCATACAAAAAAAAAACATTACCACATTCTCCTGGAAAGACGGCTCTATCACTGAGTACTAAAATGAGAGTTATTTCCAAATAATTCCTCTGGAATTTTTGGTATATGCTTTTCTGGATATTTGGCTAAATAACTCAAGGATGGGGAAAGATAAACCAGCATAAATTACTTCAAAATGATAGCAACTAATATTGTTACAAGCCTAATACTGTTCTAAGCTATATCCATCCACCCATTCTTCCTTCCATATGTCTTCCCCATGCCCAAAACCTTACAGGGAAAAGGAAAGATTTATGGCAGGGGAGGAGGCTGGAAGTATATTTTTACTTTCTACTTCTTTACTTCTGACTTCTACTGATTATTTTGAAGAGCTTCAACCTAAAAAGCCAGTCAATACTTCCTGCACGACTAGTCTAAGTCAAGTGCTCCTATGAAGGAGAGCTCTAGCAACTCAGATTATGAAAAACGTGAGCTGAGAGATGAGGTCACTACTAACAAGTGGTAAATTAAGAGGGAGGCTGAAGATGTTCAATTCTAGCCATGGACTCAGGCCCCTCTCCAGGAGTGTCCTCATCATAAGGCAGCTTAGAGTCAGCTTTCAACCACTGTCTTCCCCAGGCTCTGGTCACCTCACAGCAAATCTGTTCCAGCAAAACCACAGGCAATATGGAGCATATGATCTCAGGGAGTCCCCACACTCTGAGAGATGCATGATCTCAAGCAAACAGTGCTGGGGGGCCCACAACTCCCATTCTCAAATCATTCCTAACAGAGCACCCATCTGGTTTGGATATTCCATCCACTTCCACATAATCACTTATTTCACCAAGACAAACACTATGACCACTTTGCTCTTATGAGATGGACATGGTGGCACATACCTATAATCCCAGCACCTGGGAGGCTGAGGTAGGAGGACTGCCTGGAGTTTGAGGCGAGCTTGGACTACAGAATGGGTACAGGTCAGCCTGGGCTAGTGTGAGACCTTTCCTCAGAAAACCAAAACCAAGCAAACAAACAAAATAACAATAACAAAAATGAAAATGGGCCAGAGACATCGCCTCCCTCAGTAACATCACACTAAGGCAGGTGGAACTGGGCTGGCTCCTAGGATATCCATAATCCCCTACTCCCATGGACTGATCTAGACTGCCCATGGAGGAGGATATTCAGCTGATTGGGGTTAGGGAAGAGGGTCATTGGGGAGATGGGGATAACAACTCATTATTTGTTCATTAAATTTATCTCATTATGGATAATAAAAAAATTTTTTTAAAGGGCTGGCTCAGACCTGAGTTCAATTCCCCAGTACCCACATAAAGCCAGATGCACAAGGGGACTGTATCTGGAGTTCATTTGCAGTGGCTGGAGGCCCTGGTGCACCTATTCTCTCTCTCTCTCTCTCTCTCTCTCTCTCTCTCTCTCTCTCTCTCTCTCTCTCCTTCCCTCCCTCCCTCTCCCTCTTTCTCTCTTTGTAAATAATAAATAAAATATTTTAAAATAAATTTTAAAAAATGAAAATGGGAACAGTCTGGCAAAGAAAACATAAGAGGAAGTCTGCCACAGGACTCCAGGAAAGGGCTCCTTACTAGGAAAAGGACTCTGCCACTGTGCACTGTGACTACGTGTGAAGTCTAGAAATGACACAGCATCCTTGACCAAACACCAAAGTCAACATGGGGGCAAAAGGGCAAGACAAAGCAGTAGCAGAAATGCACCTGTCAATCCAGGACTCCAGGGGGTTCAGGCTGGACACAGAGTTCAAGGCCAGCCTAGGATAGACAGCAAGACTCTTATCTCAAAAAGTACAACACAGAGAATGTGGGTCCTGGATAATTACTTAGGATAGCTAAGTCAAAGTTTTCCTACACTTGCAACTAAAATCATTCTAACCACCATGTCTCCAGTTTCTAACTAAGTCTAGTCTTCACATCTCTCCATAAAGTTCTATTCACCCATTCACATATTTCAAAGTACAGATTCTGCATAAAAGTATCAGTTTTCTCCAATGTCCAAGACAAAGATCACACAAGTCGACATCTAGCTGTCTTCTAACTGCTCACACCTGTATCCCCTCTCACTACTAAAGACAAAGCAGGGTTCTGATTTCCACAGGCAAACTATTCATTTAACTCGAAACACCACGTGGTGTTCTAAGGGATTCTCTTTGGCATACAGATATGGGAGGATTGTTGGGGTGTAGGTTACTTTGAGCTTTGTTCCTATGTGTTTGCTGCTCCAGAGGAGACTCCGGATTTGAGAAGCACCTCATTCTAACAGGAAATCAGTCTGCTGCTGTGTATGGAAGACCCCTCCTCTTCTGGATACACGCCATACAGCCCAGATGCAGGCCCACAGATATTGTGTGTGCTCAGTTAATGATTCCTGAATAAATCAACCAGGTTGGAAATGCTCAAAAAAAGAGACAAGGGCTGGAGAAATGGCTCAGCAGTTAAGGCACTTGCCTGTAAAGCCTAACAACCAGGGTTTAATTCCCCAGTACTCACATAAAGCCAGATGCACAAAGTGGTACATGAATCTGGAGCTCGTTTGCAGTGGCTGGAGGCCCTGAAGTGCCCATATTCATTTATTCTCATTCTCTCTCTCTCTATCTCTATCTCTCTCTCTCTCTTCCTGTATTTCTCTGCTTACAAATAAATAACAAAATAAAATAAAAAAGATGAGAAAAATAAACCATGCCATTTTTACCTTTTCCCATTTTTATCGTGTAGACCAGATCCCCAATACTTAGGAACACCAAGATACTTCAATTTATGAGTGCGAATCCACTTTTGAACTGGAAGTTAAACAGAGGCTTGTAATTTCAACTGCCACACACAAATAGTTCTTTTGAAAAAAGACATCAGAAGCAGAATGTACTTACACATGCAAAAAGATCTCACCTGTATTCATAAAACAGGAACTAAAGAATTCAGTATAACCAATAAACAAAAAGTACTTTGTGATTAACCTACACAACTGCCACCCTGCCTTTAACATTCTGCAGAAAGCAAAGCAGCAGCTATGCTGCAGTGGGTCCACCTGCATAGGTGCTCACCTGCTTCCATTCTAATCTACAAATGTGGGTGGGGGTTTTCACCTGCAATTATTATGTCCCTCCTCAACTAGCAAATTAAGATGCAGGGACATGGAAGTTTTGTTCCCACCCTATAAGTTTTGTATCCATAGAGGGGTAGGAATAAACAAGAAGGGTCAGGGCAGCTAGAAGTGGTTCTGTTGTCCCAGCCCCAGCTGGTGTTCCCAGTATTCTCTAACATACACACAGAGATCTGGAGAGCCTTGGGTCAGATGCATGGGTTAGGGTAATTCACAATATTCCCTACATAATCTTCATTATACCAATAAATCTTATAACCTATCAAGTTAACAGAATTATATTATGCAAATATCACTTAAATAAAATTTATAAAGCAAAAAATAAGTCTTAAAATACAATGTTCTAATCTTGTCTTATACAAAACTAAATGAAGTTCATTTTTAAAAAAACATGTTTACATGTTCATTTTATTTCTTACTTTGCTCTGGTTTAGCAGCTCGCTGGTAGAACTTTAATTCAGTAAAGAGAGGCCCGTTGTCACTGGGTTCCTTAAAAACAAAGAGTTAGTATCAGCTCTATTTAGAACTGTTCAGTATTTTGTGAACCCTCAAAGCAAACTAACATTAATTTTCCTTTCAAAACAATGTTACTTAGATACCTAAATTTAAAACTATTAAAAGACTAAGTTCTACTCTTTGGAAAGATTTCAGATCTCACAGTGGACTCCAAGTTTTGTATTTCTCTTAAACTCACTTTTTTTTCCTTTTTTTTTTTTTTTATAAAGTAGAAACTTTGCTAAGATTACTTTTCTTAGGTGATAAATTATACAAAACCAGAAGTTCAATTTTTTTGTATAAGTTTAAGAAAATGTTTCAACTAATTTTCATCCTTATTAAGTTTTCCATTAATCAAAGACCAGCAACCATGTTAACTGTATCACCAAGGGGCTACAAGATATTTCTGAAACTTAATAAAATTCCAATGCCTGATTTAACCAATTAAATGGCACAATCCCGTTCATTTCCATTTCTTGTCACTATTACATCTAGACTGTATGGACCAGCAGAGATGCTTCTGGATTTCCAGAGCTTTTCCTTTCTCACACTGATTCCTGTTTTTTCAGAACAAAGCCCTATAGCAATTTTAAAGTAAAAAAGAGTTAAATAGTAATTGTTTTTACCCAGCTTCACTGAACAATAATCATTTAATAGTTCAAGGGATAGGAACAATTTGAATTATTTATAGAGGCATATATCCACAAAAAGGAAGTAACCAGGAACAACAGTCGGTAAAGGGTTTCACCTTGTTTAATATGGGAGGGTAAGATAGGGCTTAAATCTTATGGACTTTGGTTTTTTTTCTAAACAGTAACTAGATTTTTTAAATGACTTTATTTCTTTAAATATTTTATTTATTTGTTATGTGAGAGAGAGTGAGGGAGAGAAAGAGGCAGACAGAGGGAGTAGAATGGGCGCACCAGGGCCTCCAGTCACTGCAAACGAACTCCAGACACATGTGCCACTTTGTGCATCTGGCTTTATGTGGGTACTGGGGAATCAAACTCAGGTCCTTCTACTTTGAAGGCAAATGCCTTAACTGCTAAGCCATCTCTCCACCCTTCTTATGGACTCTTAAATACTGAATTTTTCCTGATTGATATGGAGTAGTTTACTTAGTGTTTGATATATTATATTATTATCTGTTTACTGAGATTCAGAAAAAAAGTAAAAACTGTGACAACTTCAAATATGGAAGCAAATATTTCTCAACCACTATGCGAAAAGTATTTTGGACAGAAAACCTGCATAACTGGAACCAAGGGTCTACAGAGCACTAAGAGAACTGATCAATGAGGCCCATGAGCCTGAGTGAGGAACACTGGCCTTCTGGCTACTGGAGACACCACTCCCAAGCACTAAAAGCACATTCACCTGTTCTTCACAAGAAACCCTCAACTGCCACAGAAGTTAATTTTGTTCTCTAGGGCTTTGATTCACATAGTTCTATTATCTCAGATTTATAGGAATTCAATAGTAGGTATCTCCAGTTAAAATACTCAGAGCAGACTGCACATCTGGGCTCAAGTAGTCCCTAGTTATGAAACAGTGCTGACCCACCAACGGGAGACCTATCCCTGTCCAACATGTGGACCAGACTGCACAGAAGCCTGCCTCACCTGTGAGTTATACACTCGGCTCAGCCTCAGAAGAGGAAGAGCAGTCGGCTGGGTGCCAAGCCCCTCATCTGTTTTCAGCGCAAACCTCTAGGTAACCCACGGGCCACTTGCATGTGAATGTTTCAAGCCAATGGCCAAGCAGGAGTCACACAATCATTGAAGAAATAAAAAGGTGAAATTAAAGAAGAAATTTCTGTTAACTTTGAGAATGGCTCATTAATAAAAATGGCTCTCCTAAGACAAATCCTAACATACTACCAATAGTAAAAAAAAATTGATTTATTCAGTTTCAACCTATGCCATATCAACCTTAATTTTCAAGTTTTCCTTTGGGCAATAATTTATTAAATTTATAATAATGAGAATCAACCATATAAATCAGGTCATTATAATGGAAGCACCACTACAATAAAGGTTCTTTGAGCTCATTTCATACGTTTTCTAATCCAATAAACTTCCATTATGACAAAATAAAGGAGACACTTCCTTGGTACTGTACTCTAGCCAAATCTAGCTATTTCTGTTGAAGAAAATACCTTAACTCATAACTAAAATTTTATTAACATATTTCAAATCTAAAACACTTTGCCAACTCTATAATATCCAAGATTTAGAAAAGAAATTGGGACTGACATTTTAACTAGAATATCACTAAACGTTTCTTAAGACTTCTAAGTGTCAAAATGAAGATGACAACAGAAAAAATTAAAATGTGATACATTTCAATGGCACCATCTAAAAGCAACTGGCTGCCATTTAAAGATGAAGCCGTGGAAAGTTTCTCTTTCCTACCAAAAAGTATGGCACTGAATGGAAAACTCAGCTTCCTTCTCATAGCATCAGGGAGTGAAAGTGAAACCTCAGCAAACTTCTTCCCAGGAACTCTGCAGTACAGAGTACCATCGTTCACACAGAACAGTCGGGTCACACAACCCGCAAGGCTACCATCAGCCTCCAATTCTGCTCTTACAAAGGGCAAATGCAGCTCAAAGAGCTAACGTCTTATTAAGTATCGGGTCTGTTTAAAAAAGAAATCTGATAATTTTTCCTCTTGCATTATCCAATTTACTTTCCTGAAACAAAATGCCAAGCCTCTGTGTTACTCCCCAGAGACACAGCACCACTATGCAACAACTGTATGCCTGGGTCAAAACCAGAGACCATCACTAGGTCGGAGGGAGATTACTGTAGGAGGTGCCTAAACATCTATCTCAGCTATATGCCTTAATGCATTAAAGGCGTGTTAACCTTTCAGAGCTCTTTCACAAAACAGGTATATCAGCAGCAACCAAATTCTTTAACAGCCTTCCACATTATGCCAGCAGCATGGGGAATGCGCACCTCCTGCTGATCTCAGAACAAAGATAAAACTCCATAGTCACATGGTCCACTTAAACTAGTTAAGGTGCTCTGTGTGCTAGAAACCACACTGGCTGTCAATCTTGATGTACCAAAGACCACATCAATGGCCAGATCTTCTAGCCACTGACTTTTATTAAAAATATTTTATTTTTTTATTTGTATGACAGAGAGAGAGAGAGAGAGAGAGAGATTGTGTATGGGCATACCATGGCCTATTGCCACTGCAAATGAACTTGAGACATATGTGCCACTTTATGCATTTGGCTTTATGTGGGTAACTGGGAAATCAAACCTGGGTTGGCAGGCTTTACAAGCAATTGTCTTTAACCACTGAGCCATCTCCTCAGCTCTCTACCCACAGATTCTGATGATAATGTACAAGGACTGAAAAGCAGTTTGATATGTGATCACATTAAATCTAATTTAACAATGAAATTCAACTTATCCATATTTCTTAAATAATATTGGTGGGGCTTTGTTCTAAAAGCAATGCATTCTCCCTTTTGAAATTTGGAATATTATGGTGTATCTTCTTCATACAGCCATTCTATATAACAATCTTCCTACTACATATACACAGCTTTGTGTCCTGCTTTCTTGGTAACGTTCTTCCAGTGGGGTGTGGTTCAGTAGTAGAGCACTTGACTAGCATGTGGAAGGACTCAAGTTTGCTCTCAAGCATGACGCACTCGCTCACCCCACACAAAGGCCTTTAATAGCCTCTAAAAGTTCTGATTTGAATACAGGGAAGATGTGCTATGTTGCATTTGGTGACATCTCAATTTTGACTTTTTTTTTTTTTTTGGTTTTTCAAGGTAGAGTCTCCCTCTAGCCCAGGCTGACCTGGAATTCACTATGGAGTCTCAGGGTGGCCTTGAGCTCATGGTTATCCTCCTACCTCTGCCTCCCTAGTGCTGGGATTAAAGGCGTGTGCCACCACGCCCGGTAATTTTGACTATTACTATTAGAGTTTTGTCTATTCTGGAAGGAGAAAAATAAGTGGTGTCAAGAAGCTGAGTTAGTGAACAGAAAGAATAATAAAAACCTGACAGGAAACTGTGGCTTAAAAAGTATTCCAAAAAGGGCTGGAGAGATGGCTCAGCAGTTAAGACACTTGCCTGCAAAACCTAATGAACCAAACTCGATTCCCCAGTACCCATATAAAGCCAGATGCACAAAGTGGAGTCCAGATGCATCTGAAGTCTATTTGCAGAGGTGGGAGGCTCTGGCATGCCCATTCTCTGTCTGTCACTCTTCTATCTCTCTCTGCTTATAAATAAATAAAAATATTTTTAAGTATTCAAAAGAATAAATAAAATAATTATTTAAGAACTGCATAAGGAAGCAAGGCTTAAAAGAAGGTCATTATCAAATAACTTAAAGATCAGTCAGGGAGTAAAATAAACACACAACAAACGACAAACAACTGGCATCATGGAAAGACTATCAGAAGTGAAAAGCAAAATTGTAGGATAAATATTGATATAGTCAGAGTTATAGGAGTCTAAAAAATTTAGGAATAAAAGGGGGAAAAGCAACCAGCTGTTACTAAATTTCCTCTTTAAAGGAAAAGTTAGTAATGTTATTTTGTTATTCTCCAAGGATCACAAACTACAGTATTGAAAAAAAGACTGAACTATTCAATACAAAAGAGAACTCAACCAAGTATGTGTCACTGTCTTGACCCAGAGAAAGAGTACAAAAGCGGAGCTCCCACCCAGTTAGGAGACAGACGGGAAGCTTTATGGACCAGACTAAGTGAGACAACACATCTCCTTCAAGCCCAGAAATGGAATTTGCTCCACTTATATATACTGGAAATACCTACTCCTACCCAACTTTCTTTCTTATCTATATAGGTAACAAAAACAGAAAAGTAAAGTTCATTGACTAATACCTGAAGTACTTCTAATTACTCACAATGAAGACCATACTCCTAGGCTAACACATCGCCTGCAAGAAACTGAGGTTACATAAGACAAAGGGACATGGGTATACACCAACTCCACTTCCACGTGCACTGGCGCTTGTCTTCCAAGACACAGAAACAACTACGCAGATTAAGGAACCGCAGAGGGGTCAGAGGTAGCCTGGCGGTGGGTTGACCCTCATGATTATGAGAAGAGTCTGCTTTCTTCTCAAAATGGAAATCTTCTGAAGATGCTGAGAAACTAATCTTGTCCCACAATTTAATATTTTAATTTGTTGTATAGAAGACAAATGCAGATAATATTCTGTAATTCCATGCAAATGAGCTAATTTAATAGTAAGAACTTTAGTTCCTCTAGCTTAGCTACAAGCCAAAGAGTTCAAAAGAAATGTTTCTCCAAAGTGAGAAGGGAAATTCCAGATGGAAAGAAAACACAGAAGCAGCCGATGCAAAGAACCAACATGATGCAAAGAACCAACATGAGCACAGGTGTCAGTCACCAAGCCTCCCACTGCAGACAGGCAGACAGACATCTCAGAACACCAAGCCTCCCACTGCAGACAGGCAGACAGACATCTCAGAATGCCAAGCCTCCCACTGCAGGCAGACAGACAGACAGACACACAGACATCTCAGAGCACCAGGCCTCCCACTGCGAACATCTCAAAGCAGACAATGGGCAGGAAAACACTAGTTCCCCAAGAGCACTGATCCAAGAGCTTCCCTTGGAGAGACTAAAAAATGCAGTGATAGCACAGTCCTAGTTTTTCCTATAGGTAGGTACTAGGAGTTAAAAAGAGACCAAAACAGTTCACCAACATGACTCTGGTACCAAAACCCAGCCCTGAGCTTAGAAGATCCTAAACTTAGAACTGCTGGGAGAAAATTAAACACCAATCTCTTATGAGTGAAGACACTCTTTAATTATAAAAGGCAAAGCAACTTAAATATTTATCTTCCCTATGAGCTAGCAATTCAACTTCCAAGAGCAATAAAAACCTGTACCCATAAAAATACTTGTCCAAGAAAGTACATAGGCTTATTCATGATAGACCAACCTGGAAGCAACCTAAATACTCATCAACAAAGCAATAAAATAGAATAAGTGATTCAACAAAAATAAGCAGGAACTCTTAAAAGTTCATCTGAGCATAAGTAGTCTACACTGTGCAATACCAATCAGGTAACTTCTAGAACAGGAATCAATGACCTAGTACAAAAAGTCTCTGAGAAGGAATTTTCCTCCAGCATATGGAGAAACAGGGTAACTGACCAAAGACACAGACATCTTTGGGTATGCTCTATGGAATAGTGAAAATTAGTTACATACACTTTCCAGAAGCTCTGCAAAAAGTTACATTTCCTGATAAATGTTTTGTTTTTTTTAATCACTAGAACAATTCTGATCCCAAACCCTTGGCTCCTAAGGGATCAAATATACTTCCTTCCATTTGAAAAGAGAATACTACAAAACAAAACAGGAAACTTCTAACTACCGAGCTTTGTAACCTTTAGGAAAAGAAGGGGACAGGACTTAGGTGTAAACCTACCCAAATAACACATTTGCTTGTTCTTCTTCTTCTTTTTTTTTTAAAGTTATTTATTTGCAAGAAGAGAGAGGGCAAGAAGGGAAAGGGAGAATGGGGGGGGGGGGGAGATGTACCAGGGCCTCTTGTCACTACAAACAAAACTCCAGATGCATGTGTCACTTTGTGCATCTGGCTTTATGTGAGTACTGGGGAATCAAATCCAGGCCAAAAGGCTTTGCAAATAAGTACCTTTAACCACTGAGCCATCTCCCCAGCCCTTTTGGCATTTTTCTTTGTTTTTGTTTGTTTGTTCTTTGAAATGGGGTCTCACTATAGCCCAGGCTGACCTGAAACTCACTCTAGCCCCAGGCTGGGGAGATGGCTCAGCAGGTAAGAGGACTTTGCTGTGCAAACCTAAGAACCTTAGGTTACTCCCCAGTGCCCATGTGAAAAGCTAGCAATTGCTGCGCACACCTGTGGCCCCAGGTGGGCAGACACAGGAGGATCACTGGGTCTTGCTGGTCAGTTAGTCTAGCCAAAAAATGGCATGGACCCAGGTTCAGTGAGAGACCCTGTCTCAAGGAAATAAGGCAGAAGAGTGACAGAAGATACCCCATGTCCTTCCTCTGAACTCTGCACACATGCGTAAGGGACAAATGTATCTACACCCACACATGTGCATACACTGCAAACACACACACCAATAAAAACAACAAAGATGCAGAATTGATTAAAAAAATAGTAATTAAAATTTCTTTCAGGTCATCAACCTGTATCTTGGCCCAGCTATTCCGTGTGCTTCTGTCCTACAGGAAGCCACCCATCTCTACTCCCTGTGAGTAATTCCAGCACAAGTGCAGCAGAGAGGGCTCAGCAAACAATGAAATCCACCCTCAACTCTCGAGGATGAGCAGGGAGAGAAAGAAAATCGAGATTAAGCACAGAGAAAAGAGTCGGGCAGGAAGTCCAGAAGCAAATGCAAATCGAAACTACCCTGAGTTGGTTTAGTGTTGCAGGATATAAATGAAAAGCATCTGAAAAGAGCTGACTCTTCCTACTCCGTGTCTACTACTTCTATGCTTTCACTCACATGTCCCCAAGGTGTGCCTAATTCACAGGAGAGCAGACTTTTTGAACACAAGTTACTTAAAACTAAAAAAACTACTTTTGTGTTTCATTACATATTTATTAAAAATGTAGTGCTATATGGTTTAATTAATTCTAGTTATCAAAAAAGATGTTTTACACAATAAATACTAACATGGTGAAAAACGAAAAAAAAAATGAGATGAAATTTCTTACCACTTTTACAACACAGGGTGCATCATTGCCAACCGATTTAGAAGAATTTGTATCAGCTGTTTAAACAAGTAAAATATTTAACATCAGAACCAGTAGCATTATTATCAATATTACATTTCTATTTACATCTGTATATCTGTCACCTCGATAGAAAATTTCAATTCACAAAATATGTGTCTCATGGTACTATCACAGTTATACTTCATCTAAGAATTTTTTTGCATGTTTTAACATGTGGAAATTAGAATGCTAATTTCTGATTTCTTCAATTTGACCATCAATTAACTACAAGAAACCCAAGTTACACAAAATTGTTTCTTTAACTCAAATGTACTCTGGTCTTTGATAGGCTGGTATATACTGACTTCCCTGGAGGATGATAATTGGTGTAATTTCTTAAATTTAATGAATATGAAATCCTTTTAGGAAGGAGCAGCACAAAGTCCCTGGTATGGAAGTGTGTGACAAACGTGTAGTAAAGCCAGGGAGCTGAAGCATACAGAGGAGAAAGTGAGGAGGAAGTGAGAGGGGACAGACCAGAAAAGCAGCAAGTAATACACTATAAGGGCTTAACAAGTGAAATCAAGGTTTGAGCTGCTGCTATAAATGAGAGCTGCTGGAAGATTCTGCAAGGATGACTGACAGGATCCAGTTTGTTTCCAACAACTTCTTTGGGCTGCTTTTGATGAGTGCAGATGCAGACAGTGAGGGGCCATGCTCCAGGTGAGAGAGGGTGTGGTGACAGTCAAGGTACTATACTAGGAAGACTTAGGTTGCTGATTCAAAGGACAGCCAACAGAATGTGTGGGTGGCTGGATGCAGAGGGTAGAAAACTGCAGGAGGCCTGGTGCTTGGGGCATCTATGCTGTTAGGGTTTGAATCAAAAACATCCTACAGACACCTGTTTTGAATACTTCTTCCCCTTCTTCTGACACTATTTTGAGCAGCTGTGGAACCTTTAGCAAGCCTCTGAAGGTGACAGTCTGCTGCTAATTCTGACCCTTGCCCTCTGCTTCCTGACCCACTTCACTGTGAACGACCATCCTGGGCCACACACTACTACTACACATCATGTTCTGCTCAAGTGTATGGGGTCAAGCAAAGATACACAGAACTTCTGAAACTATGAGCCAAAATATATACTCCCTCCCTTAAGTTACTTCTGACAGGTATCTTGGTCACAGCATCACAAAAGTGTTGCTGATAGATATAAATAGGCAGTACATGTTGGGGACATACACAGAATATAGTTGAGAATACAGTTCAGTGGTAGAGCATATGCCCTGCACACACAAGGCACTGAGTTCAGTCTTCAACATAAGGAAATAAGAAGGCGATTCATTTAAAGCCTAACGTTGGAAGAGATCCCCTAGGGAATGAATATCGACAGAAATAAGATCCTGGGACCGAACCCTAAGGTGCTCTCTCATTCAAAGAAGGGATAAAGAGGACTGGGCATTGGGAACCACACAGTTGCAAAGCAGCAGTGTTCAGAAGGGCTACAGCTAAGACACTTCAGACCAGGGAATTAGCACCAACTCATAGAAATGGCTGACACAGCAGGGGAAGAGGTCTAAGCAGCCCCAGGGGATTAGATCAGTAGTAAAGCAGGCTGGGATTTTTTAACCCAACATTAAGACAAAAATAGCATCCCAACATTGGCCACTCAAACGAGAAGAGGGAGAGGGAAGGCAGCTCAGTCCTTCCTGAGACAGCATGTGGGACAGACACATCAGGCACAAAGAGAGCAAGAAGACCTGCCTGTCCTGATGTCAGAAGTATGTGTGGATTTTGGAATGAAGAAAAGTAATTCCAAGGAAGGGTGGAATATACATGTAAAGTACCTGCCCTAAACTCAGCCTTGGGAAAAAGAAAAGCAGTACCACGTAAAAGCAAGACCCCGAAGAACATGTGCATGTCCTTGCTCTCTGAACAGTACATTCTGCTGAGAGTTCCATGAAAGGGAGGGTGCAAAGGTACAGAAAACATCGTAACTAGCACTTAACAGTGTTAGGACTTGCGTCTTACCGCAAAAGGTTCATGCTTAAAATTTGGTTTCCAACTGATGGCATTGTTGGGAGCTGGTGGAAACTTTTATGAAGTGAGGTTTAGTGGAAAGAAATGAGGATACCAAGGGCTTGCCCTTGAAAGACACCACCACCACCACCACCCTCTGCCTCTCCTCATCTCTTTGCATCTGGGCTGCCATGGGGTAAGCAGCCTATGCTTTGATGCACACAATGCCGTGTCATTTCTCTCCTCAGCCTCAAAACAACAGAGCCTACCAGCCATACATTGAAACCCTGAGCCAAAATGTTTTTTTCTGCTTTTCTTTCTCTCAGGCCTTTTGTCATTGTGACGGGAAGCTGGCTAACACAAGCAGAATAGAATTCATCATTAAAAGAAGGAAGTGGTCCTAGAGAACATGAAGTCATCATAGGGGAGATGCTGCACAACTACAGTCAAACAGAAGCAGCAAACAGGACGGAGCTCCCAGAGCCAGGGACGAGGTCAATGGGGAAGTTCTAGAACCTGTAATTCAAAATAGTACCTGTAGTTAACATACTACATTGTGAACCTAGAATATTTGTTAAGAGATCCCAAGGGCAGAGAGGATGACACTCTCAGAGGTAATGGATATTTATTGCCTTAGTTGTAGAAATGGGCTTATAAGTCACAGATGTCAAAACATTAAATTGCAGAAGTTGTTGCATAACAATTATATCGCAATGAACTTGCTAAAATGTTTTTGAAGCTTAATATAAAAAGATAAAATATTTTATTAATATTTTATGTAGAAATGCTATGTTTCATACAGTGTTCAAATAAAATATATCATTAAAATAAAAAACACATCATATATCAAGAGAGAGGCAAAGTGCAGCTTGATGGCGGAAGCACAGATTTTTAGGAGATTAAAGGGATTTTTGAGGAGGTAAAAGAAATGGAAAAAAGGAGGTCAGGAAATAAAGGTGGATGATATGAATTACAGATTCTATTATGATCAAATGAGCATCTTCTACGTCTGTATCAGGGACAGTACAGCTTAATCCCATGGGCTACAGATGAGGAGCATGTGCAATAGCTCACAAATGAGAAACCATTTTCATGAAAAAGCCCGCTGGTCTCTGGATGGGTAACTAGAAACCATCAGGCACTTACCAAGATATATGCAGCCAAAGCCCCCCTGGCCAATGGGCAGGCCCAGCTTCCACTCCTTTTTTGCCATGTCAGTCATTACCTCCCCGGCCGCAAACTGTTCTGCAAGGCGTCGCTTTGCAGGGCCCTGTCTTCCAGCCTGAGCTGCTTTGACACGAGGCATGTTCACTGGAATGCAAAGCAAAGCAGCACTCACAATCTCAGAAGTGCTCAAACCATCTTCCTACAGAAGGCAAACGCTGCTCTCATTCCTCCCATCCCAAGACTAAAGTGAAAGCCACCTGTTAATTCTGAGCAGTAAGAGTTCAAGACCATTTCATTATCTCTGTTTTGAAGGACATCATAAATAAAATGATCTATGCAATTATTTCAAGAAAATATGGAGTTTTAAGTTGCAGTGGCTATCACCTATGACTGAAATGCTATTTGGTAACAATAAGAAAATAATATGAAGTCACGGAGAGAAAGGAGCATCCGATTAGAACACACACTACCAGCACATCAGTACTTACATCTAAGCACAGAACAGAGATTAAACACAACATGGCTAAATACTAGGAGAAAAGGCAAAGGCACTTGGTGGGGGGGGGGGGCCAAGAGCAGAGACTGTACAGTTCTCATTTTTCCTCCAGACTATACAAAGATTGCATTTCCACTTTACAGGTGAGGAAATTAAGGCTTAGCAAGCTAAAAGTGGTGCACATCAGGAATTTACACTGGAAGCAACTTGGTTCCAAAACCTCACCAACTTGCTCCTCAACTACAAGCCACCTTTCAGCATACTACCTGTAGTTGACATACTACATTGTGAACCTAGAATATTTGTTAAGAGATCCCAGGTATATTATAAGAAAAGTAAGAAAGGAAGAGGCAGGAAGACACTGGCCATTTAGTGACCTGAGCAGTGGAGAAAGCAAGGCTACTGGCAAGCAGGAAACATTCCCATGCCTCCCGCTCACCAGGTCTCCTAGGGAAGAACTGGGCCAACAGTGTTTCACTGGAAAAAAAGTCACTGGACTGGAATCAAAAAACTTGGATTCCAAGTGTGTAACCAGTTAGGTAGAAAGTCTCGCTCAAGTCTCATCTCTTGAAGTCTCAGGTGTGGCTCACTTCATTGAGAAAAGGGATTCATTAAATATTTGATGTGTTCACACATGCACCTGTATGTTGCATGATTTCAAAATTCTAATGCTCTGTAAATATTAACTGAAAAAGATTCTAGCTCCCCAAAAATGCGGTAGAGATATAGTGAATAAAAGGAGTGACTGAAACTGTCAGTCTGCAATACTTGAAATGCTATTGAAATAAAAACAGTCTGTTAGGATGGGACATAAATTTACATTGCATAAATAGTTCAATTTTGAACACAAATATGCTAAATAGATACAAGCTGTATTAGATTGTAAATTGTTAGGAAATAACAACCCATTATTACAACCCATATACAAATCCCATATATGTAAATAAAAATGCCTTATTAATTTACTGGGAATTTTTAAATTTAACTTTTCCCTGGAGAATACTTAGTGCATCTTCATAACCTCAAACTTCTTATGGTAAAAATGCAACTTCTCAGTTCCTGGTATTTCTTCCTATCAATTAATTCTCAATTAATCCATGGTAAAACCTTGCTCAGTTGAACTGTAGTGCCAACCATGACAACCCAGACTCAAAACAGCACAAAGACTAACTTCTGTACCCATGGTGGCAGACCCCATCAAGGAAGTAAGGAAATGCACAGCAGTTCCAACACTAATGTGGAGTTCTTCGAATCCTATCTACCACCAGAGTAACCTTCTATTTGATTTGTGGGCTAACATACAGACTTTGGAACAGCGCACAAAAACAAAGGAAGTACCTGAGCCACGCCCACAACTAACTGAACACAAAGCACAACTGTTGCAGACCTCAGCAACAGAAATGTACCACAAAACTGATAGAAAAGAAAATATCCCTTCACAAAAGTACTTCCTACCAAACATTATGAATATATCAAAACAAGATAAAAAATTTCAGCTGGGTGTGGTAGCATGTGAGAGGCTGAGACAGGAGGATTGCAATGGCCTATTTAGTGAGTTCTAATCTGGCCTATGTTGGAGTTTGAGATCCCGTCTCAGAGTTCATAAAGGAAAACCTAAGTAGATAAGTACTGGACAACAGGAAACTACTTCATTATAAGATCTGGTGAGGAAAGAGAATCAAGAGTTGGTTCTGTGAAAGGAGAAACAAGAATGATAAACCCTTAGCAAATCTGACCAAGAGGAAGAGAGAAGAAACATAAGTTAATAAAACTGGAGTTGAAAAGGGCACCATTACAACAGATACCAATAAAATTCAGAAAATCATAAGGACATACTTTAAGAACATATACTCCACCAAGTTTGAAAAATCTAAAAGAAATGCATGATTTCCTTGACATATATGACCTACCAAAATTAAATCAAGATGATATAAAACATCTAGATTTAAACAAGCAAATAGGAACAGGAGAATATGGCAAACTAGCACAGGAATGTCAACAGCAAACTTGTAACTGTGGGAAACCCTGTAGCACAGACAGGGAGGGCACAGAAATGAGGCAGAAGAAAAACACTTTTAAAGCAGTGAATATAAGCAAAGTACGCGATACATATTTATGAAAGTGCAATTGAAACAGGGTGCTATTTTATTTTGGAGGTTCAAATGCAAACCCCAAATCTTAGCTCTTGTCTGTTTTACTTAAAGAATTAAACCAGACTGAGAAGGAAAATTATTAAATCATATTTATTCAGAAGTCAGGAATGGGATGAGTCAGTGGGCCAAGGAAGGGGAATAGGTGCACCCACGTTGTCTAAGGGCCCATGCACACTCATGGACCTAGGGGAAGGGTCTGAGACGGAATAGAGAAAGCTAGGTGGGTCTTAGCTAGGGACAGAAGCCCAGAGGAGACCAGAAGATGCCTGATTTCATGACACAAGAATGAACACTCCTATCTTGGATTAGAACTCTTGCCTGACATTGATCTGTGATGTACCCCACTGATCCCAGACCCACCCAGATAGGGATGGACTCTATGATCCATCCTCCAGATCAAACAAATCAGATCTTTCCCCACCCACCTAACTAAACCCTATAAGGGTGGCAGCTGAGTGGGGCCCTTTCTACTTCCTGGGGTCTTCTTCCTAACATCTGCTCTTCTTCCTGAGACCCTCTGGTCGGCATCTGGTGTGGTCTAAGCTTCCCCCAAGTGAGTCTCGGTTCCCAGCCCACTTGGCCATCTGGCCGGTGGGGAAGGGAAACCTAACCCTGTCTTTTAGTGTCTCTTTAATTCTCGTCTCTGCTCTACTGTCTGATGGTCTCTAATTTACCATGTGTGGATTCCCACTCTGGATCAGCCATGTGGACTCTCCTTTTTCCCGCTTCCCCCCTTGAGAAAGTACAATGCCAAGTGTGTTCCCCTCTTTAATCTCACTCTTCCCACTCTACCTGTTTCACGGTCTCTGAATTTACTATGTGTGGATTACCACTCGAGGTCTGCCGCATGGGTGCTCTCATGTGTTTGCAGCCCTTTTTGAACTTCACTTTCTAACCCCAGATGCTTTGACTTTCCACATGTTTGCAACCCCTTCTGAACTTCATTTTGTAAGCCTCAGTCTTTCTAGCTCTCACGGGTTCCCAGCTTCATTCTAACTTAACTCTCTAAGCTTCAACTTCTCATTAACTCCCACTTTTCTAAAATATGTTTTCCACATGAAAATGTTCCAATCTTCCTTTCCCCATCCCAATTCCCTTTAAATAAGCTCCTCAAATTGTGATTTCTCCTCAAATAAACTCAATAATTCATAATCTGTCCTTGGTTCCGTCTTTATTATTCTTCATTAAAGATTAGGAAAGAACCTGAAACTTGTGATTTATTAATCTGGGGGACCCCCAGAACCCCAAAATTCACATATCAGGTCCATGTAAAATCCATGAGCCTAGGGGAAGGGTCCATGTGAAGTCCATGGGCCTAGGGGAAGGGTCCAAGTACACAGCCAGCACTGTGTGGAACACTACTTAGCCAGCTCTGTCTGATGTGTGTCTAGGCCTGAATGTCCTATCCCTGTCTTACTGCATTGGAGATCCTGGCTATTTTCTAATAGTTATAGGAAGACACCAGGCATGGTGACACATGCCTATAATCCCAGCACTCAGGTGATAAGAGGCAAGAGAAACATGAATCCAAGATCATTTTCAACTACACAATGAGCTCAAGGCCAGTAGGGGCTATATAAGACCCTATCTCAAAAAAAAAAAAATTAAAAAGACCCTACCTAAAAGAAAGAGAGGAGAAAGGGAGAGAAAGAGGAATCCCCTAGTCTCTGAAAATATGAAACTGTGTTTCTCAATCTTGTTGCTTTTCAGGAGAACTGTTTAAGGCCAGAAGTTCACACTCACAAAAATAATTCCACCACAAAAACTTGCCTTAATAAGTTAATGAGTGTTCTAAAGAACTTAAGATACTAATTTGAATTAAACAATTATTTTAGAAGATTCTATGTTTCTTCTAATAATAAAACCAATACTCACATTAATGCTTTTATTAAAGAATACACAGGAGAGGTCAACCTGTACTAAATGTAATCTTTCTGCATCATTTCAGGACACACGGCTCAAATCAACCATCATGGAAGCCAATGCAACAGAGATTTCAAAGAAAGGAAGTTGGCTCCTCATCACATAATTCAGTCCGCAACCTGCCCACCTCTGTCCCGGTTTCGAAATGAAATGCAGATGCGCCGGGAAACACATCAGGATGCAAATCAACACTGCCCTTTGCTGAAATCACTCACTGCAAAGTCGCTATTAGCATATTCACCAAAATTTAATTGTAAACAGAGTAATTATGGCACTAAAGTTATTAAATACACAAAGCAAGCTTGGAACTATACATATTCAAATAGAATTCCAGTGGCAGATCAACTTTTATTTCTGAAACAATACCCTAATTAATAGTCAGCTCTGATGATAAAATGGTCCTCTGTTTTTCAGATAACATTCCAAAAAAGTTCTGCTATGAATATTAAAATAAAGTTTTATGAATAGATTTTGAAATTTCAAAAGCTATATTTATCACAATAAGGTACTGTATTTAGACAACTGGCATTTTCTCAAGTCCTGGATTCAAATTTGGAATTTCTTTTAATCTGCTGAAGGGAGGAAACAAGCTTGAATGAATCACAACAATGACACTTACACTTAATGAGCTCTGTGAATTCAATCATCCTCACCCTGGGGAATTATAATGCAGTTAAAAGTGATTACACACTGGATAACGGATGGACTACTCATACATTCTCCCTAAAATAGGTGAGTAGAAGCTCCTTTAGGACCTGTATTTTTATATGAAATTTCCTCATATGTTTCATACTCCACAGAACTACATTTAATTTAGGAGGCCTTAGGAGAAGTGGGACTACTCAGTGTTCCATTAACATGGACCATGGTCTTATCTCTACTCATTGCACAAGCCTTAGCACTCATGCAACCCCTACACTCTCTGCTGAACTCTTTTCCATTCCTAAAGGTCAGTCAGCTACAACCTCTGAAGTGGTGTCTCCATCTCTTATTGAACACAGAAAATGTTCTAAGTTTAGAAGCTCCCTGGATGCCGGAGCTAACTTCTTCACAATAAGCGGTATTAAATACGCGGTATTTCTACAAATAGCAGAATGCTACACTGGCTATTGTATGCAAGTACCTGATGTGCACCAGAGCAAACTGCAGTAAATACTGCCATTTCTTTTAAAAGCTCAGCAACCACTCTATTTTTCCTCAAAACTGTAATTCCCCTCCCTAACTCACAATTCTCAATAGATGACACAATACACTAGTTTAAAAAGAAAATAGAAGTTTCAGAAATTCCTGTATCTTTCCAAGACTCAAATCTACAAACCACTTACACCCACTTCAAACCCAACTTAGCATCTAGCCATGGCCTTCTCCTGGCACCATGCAGTGAAGCTATTCTCCTGTAAGCAAACATCAAGTCCTTCCCCTTCACCTCACATTCCATCTACCCTGCAAGACTTACACTACGATCAACCTTTGTTCACAGACTCTGTCTCTCGACTGCATCCTGTCCATTAACTTCCAAATATGCTCAAGGCTTTCCTCTTCAAAAAAGCAAGAATGTTTTTACTCCCCTCTTTCAATGCCAAATGTCTCCACAACCATCTGTACCTTACTCAATTCACTCCATCTGGACTCTTACCCGCATGACTCTA
Organism: Zapus hudsonius; assembly: GCA_004024765.1. Lineage (NCBI taxonomy): Eukaryota > Metazoa > Chordata > Mammalia > Rodentia > Dipodidae > Zapus > Zapus hudsonius. Next base: position 7,664 of record PVHP010013162.1, on the reverse strand, counting down.
CCCTCAACTCTCAAGAGCTAAGGTCACCAATGACCTCCACAGCCCCAAATCCAACTGCCTTCCTGATCATCTCCCCTTCACCTGTTCTCCACACTCAATGCTTTCATGCACTATTTCTTACGGCATTCTCTTCCTCCTGACTTCACAATACAACGCTACCCAGGATTCGTTCTGTACCTTAGGTCACACACAGTTCCAAATCACGGGAATGCAACAATGAGTTACAGCTTGTTCTTGCAGAGAGCTTGTTGGCGCATACTTTTTGATATGCAGTTTGCCAGGGTTGTGTCATGTTTAAAAAGCACACCACCTACACTTCCACAGCTTATACCAAAATACACAATTTATGAGAATAAACCATGTAAAGGAAAAACACCGCTGCTAAATAAAAGTAAACACTCCAGAAATTAGGACAGAGGAATATTCAGAAAATATAACTGACATGTGTGTTTCTTTTAGGCACCTCAAAGGCAGCATTCAGAGAGTTAAAGCCATCACTGGCACAACCATGTTCATAGCAGCACTACTGTAAAGGCACTCAGAGCTAGGTGTGGTGGTAAACATCTATAATCCCAGAACTCGGGAGGACCATGAGTTTGAGGCCAGCCTGGACTACCTACAGTGATCCTGTCTCAAGAAAACAAACAAAAAAGTGGTAATTTTCAAACACACTCATTACGTAATCCTACCATGACAGAAGCAAATATTAACTGTGAATTATGTAAATGTATAAAGAATAGTAATGACTTGATCACTCACTTGCTCTGCAGATATTCATTGATTACATGCCCTGTGTCAAATGTGTTCTAGAAACAATCCATCCTTTTGACACTTACACTCTAACAAAAGAATAGCATAAAAACAAACCTAAAGAAGGCAAATCAGTCAACAGTTTCCATTTTTTTTAAGTATAAGGAACAGAAGACAGGAGAGTGGAGTGGCAGAGGGCAACCTACATTATTAAACAGAGCAGCCAAGGTTAGCCTCACAGGGAACCTGAAGGACGGTCTAGCAGCTAAAAAGAGCAAGGAGCCAGTGTGGCTAGGGTGGTGTGAGTGTGAGGAGTGGACACCAGCATGGTGTGCGCGTGGACAGTGGACACCAGCATGGTGTGAGCGTGGGAGTGGACATTGACAGGATGTAAGCCTGGGGAGGCAGGGCAGCACAGGATCAGATCAAACAGAACTCTGAAGGTGCCAAAAGGACTTGGAGGAAGCCTAACTACACTAAGTTTGGACTGTGCATTTTAAGTCATACTTCAACCAAAATAAATAATTCTCTGAACACCTATCGAAAAGATCATATGACCTATTTCTTAACACTTAACAGTTTTTAGTTTTTAACTAACATGTACCAATTTATGTTTAAAACACATTCCATTATAAAAATGAACTACACAAGCTTGAGTCCAAAATTATTGTTATTTTATATTATGTTTATGTTGTTACTTGGTTATTGTCTATTCTATTAATTTCTTTGCTCAACAAATTTACTGACAGCATACTGTGCCAGGACCTGTTTTAGACAGGGATAAAGCAATAACAACAACAAAAGCAGATTTTAAAAAATAAATCTAAAAAGTCCTATCTGTATCAAGCTTATTTTTTATTCAGAAAAAATAATAATTGTTTTAAATTGAAATGTCCTGTCCAAGGGCAGTCAAAGCAAAGGCAAAGGGGTCAGTGACCAGAGCTAGGGGTGTGGGGGGTGAAATGGAGTTTAAAGCCTGGCACTGAAACCCTCACGTGAAACTGGCATTTAAGCGAAGAATCAAGTGAGGGCAGTGAGTCACACAGATGCTCAAGAGTGTCCCACACGGAGGCAGGAGAGCAAAGGCCAAGGTGGCCAAAGTGGCCAAGGCACAAACGCACCAGCTCGTTCCACCCTGCTGGAAGGCTGGCAGGAGAAAGCACTGGCTACAGCCAGGTGGGGCGCAGGCTAGAACGCTCCAGCCCAGGTTCACTGCACACACTGAACAGTTGTGTTGACTGTGAGATGGGAGGTCCCGGGCGATCATAAGCAGAAGTGATCTGCTCTCACTTGTGTTCTAGAAGCATCCCTTGGGCTGGTGCACAGAAACAGACTGTAAAGAAGCTAGGAAGAAACAGCCACCAGTTGCCACAGAGGAATTTCTACAGGAATAACCAATGAGCACATTCACCTTGTTGATAAGAATGTCAGTGTTTAAAAATGACTACACTAACTTTGTCATTAAACATGGACTTAGAATAACCTGTTTTGTACTTTTTCACTTTACACAAGCTACCCACCCCTCAAAATCAAGTCTCCAGTGTCAAGTGGAAACTCCTCATGCTAGTGACAAATGGTGTAGGAGGCGTGCTGACCATCTCTTAACTCTAGGATCCTAAACTCTATAGAGCAAATCAGGTATTCATAAAACACCTCCAAATACATGCAGAAAACTGTGAGGGGCTAAGAAGTCAAACATGGACACTTAAGGAACTGCTTTTAGCTTCATGAAGAAACACCACACAGCTATTAGTTAACATTCCTCCATCAGCTCGAGCAAGGGTCAGTACAAAGTCTTCCAGGCAAAGAACATTTCAGTGTCCTTGGATGAACTATTAAAAACAGCAGCAAACAGCTACAGTCTTCTACAAATTGGTGCAGGGGAACAGCACCTCTTCCACTGGTCCAAGCTCTCAAGGGATCAGGAGCTGTCTATCTATCCTCTCTCCTCCGTGGGATGGATGCCAAGGAGTTTGGAGCACCACCAGCTGCAGCAGGAGCTGTCGATCTTCACTATTACAATTTCCAAGGGCCTTTGGAGAAATGAAGACCCCACTCCACAGCAGCCCCACATCTTCATGCTGCCCAGAGGCCTGGCCCCAGCCTAGGGACCCTGCTACCTCCTCCTTTCTCCACCTCACTTTCAGGTAAGCTGCCATCTGCAGGTTTTAATAAAAGCTCGCTCTAGTGCATTTCAGAAATTGAGTTAAAAATATAAATTAGTAGATGAATGATTCCAGAAAAGCCAAAAATAAGGTTTTACCCCACCCCATCGTATCCCTGGGCCCAAATAACTCATCTATATTTCAAACTTATTTGGGATTAAGAAGTAATTACATGTTTTGGTGTAGATGGCTTCCTGCCAAACTACAGTAAGTCAAAGAATAAAATCAAACAGATAATAGGTCAACAAAGAACTCTCTCACCTCTTTGCTAAATTACATCAGGAACAATTTGAAAGCAATACATCTAAAGACAATTCTCCCACAAATGAGCCAGCTAATCAGAAGTTGATTAATGCATCTGATTAGTGCTAAGAAATAATTTGAAAAGTAAAACAGAATCATGAGTTTATCTAGCCATTTCCCCAGAATACAGAGGGTCTTCATCCACTTTATTTTGTTCCCACAAATCATAAAATTAAAACAAAACTTTAAGAATGTACTTATTACCAATACCATCGCACTGGAAAGCCTGAGGCACAGGAAAGCCCTGGGTTCTTCTCAGGGACACTAAAGAAGTCCCCTAGTCTCATGGAAGAACCATGCACGTCAAAGCAGGAAAATATTCACGGCTATGGAGTTCCCTTTGCAACATTAACTTAAAAAATCAAAACAAAACACAAGCCATAAGAATCAATAAGCTAACCTCAGAGATAATGATCTTACAGATTCATAGATTCATTCCTGAAAAGCATTAAGCTAAGCTCAAACTGTGACACAGTCTTCAACAGCAATTGTCACACTAGTCATGTTTTCACACCTAAGCTGGCAAGAACTAGGTGAAGACTCACACTCCAAACTCTCAAAAAGGAAGTGGTATCTCCAGAAGGAAAATGTTTTCTTGGTAACACTTTCTTCACCTGTATTAGAACATTAATATTAGACCGTAGCTGGACATGATGGTGCATGCCTTTAATCCCAGCCAGCACTAGGGAGGCAGGGATAGGTGGATGGATGTGAGTTCAAGACCAGACTGAAACTACACAGTGAATTCCAGGTCAGCCTTGGCTAGAGTGAGACCCTACCTCAAAAAAAAAAAAAAAAAAGACATTAGACCATAAAATTTTTGGTGGAGTAAAGTGTTTAAGTTATAGTATGATATGTACTTCCTAAATGTTTATATCCATAGATAATTTCTGAGAGTTCTAGAAGAGGCACACTAACTACAGAACACTCGGTATGTTCATGTCCAAACACAAGCTCCACTCACCTCTTGTCACCACTCCCTCAGAGGGGAGGATTCCAAGTCCCTGGATACTTCTTTCTGACTTTTGATATAGGCTGTAGAAGATCCATCCTGAGGTTCCAACAGGTCTTCCAGAGCCAAAGTGAAGAAAGCAGGATGATGGTAGCTACTCCCACTGAAGTCAGAAATTAGACATACACTGCTCTACTTATCAAGAGACTCAGACCTAGGAGTGGGAATAGACGTTGCCTTCAACAGGCAACAGACACCTGGATCCTGGCCCTTACCCCAAGGAAAAGAGCTCAAAGAAGCACTTGTTTATATAAAAATTTTCCACAATTTGAAAATTTTAACTACAATATTATTATTTTACAGTTACACAATTAGACATGATAGATTTTTCATTAATTCTATGTGAGGCACTAAACTTTTTGAACCTCATTTAGTAACTGCTGGAACAGTCAGGAGTATGGCACTGACATACCTCACAAGACAAGCACTGGACGTCTTTCTTCCCTTATCTACTCTTGGGCAGAGCTCTAGGGAGAGCATTCGCAAACGTGCTGAGCAAATCAGAATGAGCAGCTCATGAAAACAAACCAGCAGTGCACTGCAGACATGAAAATCTCAAGAAAACATGAAAAGTGCTTCAGAATCACAAAAAGTTTTTATAACAACACAAATTCTTAAGCCACACAAAAAAATGATAAAGTGACAAATAAGATAGAAATTAAAACATGGGTTATAAATAAAAATATGAACCAAAGACAAATAAAACTATCTATAAAATATGATAAAAGGCTAATTTTCATATTATTGAAACAACTCCAAATTATAAGGAAAGCTAGACTGAAAAAAATCAACAAAAAATGAAAAGAATGGCAGTCAGGCAAGTTCACAGGAAAGAGCAAACGGCTTTAAACACAGCAAAGCTCACTACAGAATTGGTAAATTGACAAGATGCAAAATGATATGAGGAGCATATGTATCACCACCCATGGCCAGTGTCCCTACCCCAGTCCACTAGTCCCAGACCCACATCTTCTCCTCCTCCATGTATCACTGCCTGAGTTAGTAATTCCCTAAGATCATCCAGGAGGTGTTCAAATCTCCCCAACTATTGTTTGTACTCAAGACCCAAAGATTGGACTTGACTCTACATGAACGCCACCTATTTTCTCCTTGCCTGCAGCTCCTGGTCCCATACCTGTCCCTGCATTCTACAAGCATGTGGCCCTCTGGGCCAGCCTCTTCACTCTCCAAGTGTGCGCCCTTCAGCCAGAACACCTGTGGTCAGGAGAGGCGCACTTAAGCACAGGAACAAGTAGCATCTCAACAGAGGTTATTACATGGACTTGGATTTGGTGATTTGGGGGCAGGTCTAGGGGAGCAAGAGCTTGTCCATGGAGGATGCTGTCAGGAAGAAGCGCAATTCTACGACAGAACCTGCCATGAGAGAGACAGATCTGCTGTCACTAAGAGGGCCTCAAGAACTGTTTGCACAGATAAAACATGCCCCAGACTTATGCTGGCATTTCAGGTTCAAATTTAAGATTATAACATTTCTGCAACTTGAATTCAGACTGGCATTACTCTTTTGTGAAAATCTCGGTTCCTAATGATGTTAACCTGTAACATATTAATAATGTATATATATTCTCTCTAAATTCTATAAATATTTACTGTTTCCAAAGGCCAAGCAATTCAAAGTGTCTTCAGGGAAAAAACTACTACTCCTCCTCTCCTGGTTCTCTCTCCCGTAAGTAGATGCCTTCATTAGATTTTGGGTTTTCTTTCCTGCCTTCTCTGCATTCTCTGCATTCTCCCACCAGGTAAGGTAGAATATTACACATTTTCTGCGTCACCATAATTTTGTTCATCATCATTATATACTGAAATTAATAGCAAATAGGCTCCGTTCCATTCATTAATAAAATGCAAATTAAAAACTATTGTCAAATTCATCATTTTCAAGGTTAGAAAGTACAGTGGGCTGGGAGGGTCTGAAGAAAGACACATCATTGACATGATCTATCCAGACTTTAAGTGCACACATTCTCCAGCACACCAAGTCCTCTCCCAGCAATCTGTCCCACATACACATGCTGGCAAAGGAATCTGGACAGCTACCAAAGGCTGATGGCCCACAGCCAAAGGCCAGAAAGGTCCTCAACTTACATCACAAGGGAACTAATGATATGGCAGCATAGCAACAGACCACCATTTTTTAAATGAGGCAGATTTAGTTACACAGATATGGAATGATCTCCAAGCTTAATTGTTAGGTTAAAAAAAAAAAACTGTAAGAGGCCAGGCGTGGTGGCATGAACCTTTAATAATAGCACTAAGGAGGCAGAGGTAGGAGGACTGTAGTGAGTTTGAGGCCAGCCTGAGACTACATAGTGAATTCCAAGTCACCCTCGACTAGAGTGAGACCCTACCTCAAGAAAAAAAGTAAGAAAGAGCCATGTACAGAAACTAGGAAGCCACACAATTCATTAGTAATAGAGGATGCCTAAGGACTGAGAAATGATTTTTCATGCTTTATCCTTTTATAACTTAAATTTGTTATGGTGTGCGTGTATTCATTTTTACAATAAAGTTTATAAAATGTCATTAATGCTTTCCAATGTTCTTGATCAAATGTGCCAGTGCTTCTGTAACATCAGGATCTGCACAAGTCAGCCCTACCAACTGCCTCAAGTGCACTCAGCTAGTTAAACCCAAGCCTCACTCAATATATCCATTTGCAGAGGACCTTGTTTTGATGGTAGAGATTAGGTCCATCTTTAAAGAACAATAATACAGCTTCTGCTTTGGAAATAGTCAAATATCTCAGGAAGAATAGAAACTAAAAATGAATACTGACAAAGTTCTTGCATGAAAATCCCTTATTTTTGTTCAAATAGTCACAGATGAGTAAAAATATGAATGAACCTACACTGGGAAAAATTAACCCTTAATTAAAACACACAGCTCTTCCATTCAAATGGATTAGCAAAACTGACACCATCACTGCTAAGTAGCTACATAGCAGGTTCTATGCTGAGTGAAGTAGACACACTCTCTCTAATTTTCACAATAAGCACAAAACCTGCTACAAGGAAAACTAATTTGCTTATGCCTCATATACCCGAGCAGCAAAGCTAAGATGCAAAAATCAGGTGTGAAAAGTTTAACTTTTGACAAAATACTATTTGTTCATTAAAAGACAGCTCATATTGCAGAATCTAAGTCATCTGCAAAACAGTCTTAAGATTATAAAATACCCCCTTCAATGACTACTAATATACCCAGAAGTATGTGTCATAGAAATAGTATACGAAGCAGAGACATACTCAACATGCTGCTATAAACACATCTCCTATAAGCTAACTCTGTTATATAAAAAGTTGTTTGAAAGATCAAAGTCAAACACAACCAAAGAAGCAACGAAATGAATCACTGCCATAAAGAAGTCTTCAGAGAGACATTCTAAGCTGCTTTTTAAAACACTAACCAGGCAC